>JABFPN010007559.1:0-10172 GCA_022817305.1 Leptoteleia sp. ZL-2020
CAGTTAGACAAAGAAAGTATAACCTAATTCCTTCGGATTCCGACAGAGGCGCTGCACGATAACCGACCGATTTCGACAAATCGTGGAAAATAAGAATATGTCTAATATAGGCCGTGTCACTGGGCTGAAGTAGAGCTAGTAGATTCGAAAGTTTAGAATCTCATGAAATCGAGTGATGAAAAATCATAATTTAAAATAACTATGTATTTGTCAGTAATATACGAAACGCAGAATTTCTAGACATAACCCACAAAAAATTGTTAAATATATATGTATATATATATATATATTGTATATATTATATATATAAATAATAATGTAATGCTAAACTAACCTAAAAAATAAACAATACTGTGACAACTAATAGGAATATAAATTATAAATAGCAGATCACTTGTAAAATTTATTAAACTATTCATACATACTGAGGTAATAATTTAAAAAAAATTATTTTACGGGTAATTTGTAATGTTAACTTTATATCATTTTTAAACATGCCTTTTTTTTATTATAATACATAAATACGTTCAGTTATAAATGAACCAAATATTAAACGTTATTTACACAATTGTTAAATTTATTATTAAGTAATTATTAAAAATCTTATGTATTATTAAATATTTAATAAATAATAATTATTAGAACATGAATGTTGTTTGTTTTTTAAAGCCAATGAAGTATAGGTGATATTTTTGTATTTTAGGATATCTACATAATATTGAAAGTATACAAATACTGAAATTATGCGGTGAGTTATTAGTAACATATTCAAAAGTAAATAAAATTGGACTATTTAACAAAAATATGTATTACATAAATTTCTCATATCTTTATCATAAACATTTCAGGTCCTAAGTTAATAAAAAAAAAGAATAGATTATTACATAATGATTTAAGTAAATTGTTATTTTCATAAATAAAAATTTAGTTATTAACTTATGATAATTAAACAAAAATAATTTTACATTGTAGTTTTATAATTATTTTGTTATATTTACTGCATTAATAACAAGATACTGTTTATCAAAACTGTGACTAATTACTGAAATTTATTTTTAAGTGATATGTACAATTCCTGATTGTAGTTTGTTTTTGCAGATTTATTACCCCTCTAAAATGTCAATTCGGGAAAAAGTTGGAATTATTTATTAATATGAAATCTATAAGAAATTTTCGAAGTGTCAGAAGTGGTAACAAAGAACCGTTCAATCACATAGGAGCAAAGTCAGATAATATTTCACATGGAAACTTATGGAAACCATTTGGTTTTACAGTTTTGGTATTTATTAGTCCATTTTATTCTTATTTATTCTACATAATAAGTTGATTAAATATATACTTGGCATTTAATTTAAATCATTTTTTTTAAATTAACATACTTTGAGGAATATATTATTATAATATAACTGATTTATAATATTTAAATGTAAATAAAGACCTAATAGTAACATTTTGAAATTATAGTTTAGTGGAGCAACTATTGTAGGAGCTACAATAGTTGAATATGAACGGTTTAGAGCACAAACTCGAAGGGCAATAAATTACTTCCATCATCCACTAGCTCAGGTATATTATAAAATTATAATTAATAATATAATTTTTTTTCATAAATTAGACAATAATGTGGCACTTCTGTTATTTTGAATTTATAAATATAGAATATTATTCAACAGAGAACAGGTTGGCGACATAAATTGGAAGTATGGTGGAATAGCCTTTCAGATGGAGAAAAAATGTATTTTCCTATACTGTTTGCAAATGTTCTTGTATTTGCAGCCTGGAGAGTACCTGCTTTTCAAAGTACAATGATGCGATATTTTTGTTCAGGTCCAGGATCTCGTAAGTTAAAATGTCAATGATACTAGTAATACATTTTTTTACGCATTTTATATTTTTAGTAATATTTTTATTTACAATAATTACTTACTATATTATATTAGTGATCATTTTAGTTACTGCAATATCTAATTAAAATTAATCTGGAAATTAAATGCACAAATAAAAATAATACATTCATTCAAAATTGCAATCTTCACTTAAAAAGAAAAATCTGCTTACAAATTCAGTGCATCGAAGCTTTTATTTTTATATTAAACTTTATTTATACTCTTAAAAATTGTTATGATTATTAAAGTAAAAATAGTTTTATTGTATTAAAATGAAAGAAATTTAAATAAAATAATGCATATTTTGAAAATGTTGCATTATCACAAGTATATTATAAAAGAATAATTATTAGATAATAATTTTGCATCACTTTGATTTGAATAATAAATTAAAATTATTATCCAATTAAATTTATGAAATTTATGAAATACTAATACTAAATTATTTTAGATCCAGTCTTGTCAATGGTGTTATCTACTTTTTCTCATCACTCAGTTTGGCATTTAGCAGCAAATATGATTGTTCTGTATACTTTTTGCCCATCAATTGTTTCAATTCTCGGAAAAGAACAATTTGTAGCTTTTTATTTAACAAGCGGTGTAGTATCAACTTTTACAAGCGTTCTTTATAAAACTATGACTGGAAGAATTATACCTTCGTTAGGAGCGGTAAATAAGTTTTAATAATTATATTTGCCTTTTGCACTGGACAAAACAATAAAACATATTTTATACTTTTAAAGTCTGGAGCAATTCTTGGTATCCTTGGATTCTTTTGTATGCAGTTTCCAGAAGGAAGACTTGGAATTATTTTTATTCCAATGTACAGCTTTCCAGCAAGTATAGTGAGTATGTTTTTTATTTAAATATATTTTTCTATTATATATATAAACTCATGAAACATATATTTTGG
This sequence comes from Leptoteleia sp. ZL-2020, assembly GCA_022817305.1. Lineage (NCBI taxonomy): Eukaryota > Metazoa > Arthropoda > Insecta > Hymenoptera > Scelionidae > Leptoteleia > Leptoteleia sp. ZL-2020. The sequence goes on from JABFPN010007559.1 coordinate 2,800, forward strand.
GGACACACCCTTAATTTCATTCACAAGTTACAGCCCTAAAATTTATATTATATTGTAATTTTTTAATTTTTGGTAAAAATTACCAAAGTCCCCGTTGATCAGGGACATACGCCCCAGCGGTATTTAATTTTTAAAAATTAACTAAATTAACACCCGTGGGGCTAGGGCCGTGTTAGTCGGGAGCATTCTCAAATTTATAAAATCAATTTCATTTACATGAAACAGTTAATTCAGTGTATATTTGGACTTAAAAAACTGAATAGAAAATATTCTAAAACTAGAAAAGTTTGTTTGTTAAACTAAATTAATTTTTAGGCTCTGAAAACTGTGATGGGATTTGACTTGGCTGGTTGTTTATTTGGATGGAAATTCTTTGATCACGCAGCACATTTGGGGGGTGCTTTAATGGGAATGTAAGTTTAATTACAATCTTTTTTAATTTTATTGAAATTATATCAAGTAGAGATATATTAATGCATATGTACTTGAAAATTATTTTATTAAATCTTAATGCAATTTTGCAGATTTTGGCAGCAATGGGGCCAAGAATATATTTGGAGAAAACGAGAACCTATATTAGAATTGTGGCATAAAATTAGAAGTTAAAAAATTGATTACAGAGGATATTTGTTAATTATTTTATGACAATTTTTTGTTTCCAAGTAATATTCAATAAACAAACTTGTTAAAATGCTTTGCCTTAAATTGACTTTATTAAAAAATTAAGATTTTTTGAATAAAACAAAAATTCAAGTATTTATCATTCTCTGAATTTTAATATAATTTTCATATTAATAATTTCACTATTATTTATATATGATTCATCAATTAAATTGTGTAATAAGGACAATAAAACATTTCTATTACAAAAAAATGAAAATCATACGTTTATTTACTACATTATGATTTATTTGTTTTTAAAAATAATTATTCCCATACTTATTTTTTATAATGCTCACATTATGATTGCAATTAATAAAATTTAACAAAATAAATTATCATTTTTCATTTTCATTCTTAAAATGTAAAGCTCAACATGAAGTTGCAGTGATTAGATAAAATGCGCGCGCATCCACGACAAATATAAATGTCAAAAGAAAATGAATTATTCGTATGAACAGATTTTTAAACAAAACAATTTTAATAAATTAAAGAATTTATTGTGCTTATGAAAAAAAAAAGTTTAAAGGTAGCGTGCCTGTAGGTACGTAACATTTATTCTAGTTTATTAAATATTCCACATGTGAAACCTTTTATTACTGTGACCAAAGTATTAGCTTTAAGTTAAAAGTATATTAAAAATAATTGAAATGAGATTGTTAACAGTTATGTTTTATAAGCTGTTCAACTTTTAAGATATTTTATATGATGTTTAATATGTTCCTCAATGAATGTCGCTATGAAAAAGTAACTATGATCATATCCTTCCTGCATTCTGAGTACCATTTGCATACCAGCATCCTTTGAAGCAGCTATCAAATTTTCAGGTAACAATTCTTTTAAGAAACTGTCCTCTTTTCCCTAGATAAAGATAAACGAAGTACTGTATTTTTAACTGTAGAAGCTAAATTTTATGTTGCAAATGAATTACCTATACATAGTATAATCAAAAGAGTTAAGTTGCATAAAAAATTTATGTTTAAATACCTGATCAATTAAAATGTCTAACGGCGGACCGTTATAATTTTTCACAAGTTCCGTTGCGTCCCACTCTTTCCAGTGTTCTGATTTTTCTTCGCCACCCAAGTACCCACGGAATGCTTTCTGGCCCCAAGCACAGTTCATTGGATTACTAATTGGAGCAAATGCAGAAACTGATTTATATAATCCTGGATTTTTTAAAGCACATATCAATGCTCCATGTCCACCCATGCTAGAAGAATCATATTTTTTAATATAATTTTTATTTTTAATTGGACCAAGCAATTGCTAATAATTTCCTAAAATCTCATATATATAAATGCACGGTGCAAAAATAATGTATCAAATTTCATACTTGAATTTAGTCCTCAAATTTTGTACTATTTACTAAAACTATAGATATGTTTTGATGAGTTTTATATTAATTACAAATTGTTTACAATTACAGGATACATAATATATATACCTGTGACCCATTATTGATTGTTTCTCTGGTATAACAGGAAATTTTTCCTGAATTAAAGCAGGTAATTCCTTAGTAATATAACTGTACATTTTGTAATTTTCTTTCCATGGTTCAACCGTAGCATCAATATAAAAACCAGCACCAGTTCCAAAATCCCAAGCATCGTCTTCCCCTGGAATATTTAAACCTCTCGGACTGGTATCAGGTGCCACAATAATAACGCCATGCTGCGATGCATATTTTTGTGCCCCGGCTTTTTGTATAAAATTGGCCTCTGTACAAGTTAAGCCAGAAAGCCAATATATTACTGGCACGTAATTATCATTTTTTTTAGCATCCTCTTCATCCACTTGAGGTGGCAAATAAATGCCAAAATTCATTTGACACTTAAGTACTGAACTGCAATTAAAAACAATTCGGGTAAAATGTATTATAATATTAGTAAATAATTAATGTCATAATTTTCTTTGTTTATTTCTCGATAAATGTTTTTTTACCTTTCATGAGAATAAATTTTCTGCCAGCCACCAAATATTTTATTACTGGATACTAAAGTTATGTCCTTCATCTGTAATAATAAATATGCGACAGGACTTCATGAAACTGTTAATATAAAATAATGCACTTCAAATAGTAATCTTATAAGATATTATTCTGCACTCTTTTTAATGCGTGAACTTTGACTATTATATAAAGAGATAAAAGATAAATCTTAAAAATATTGCAACACTCTTTTTACAAACGAATAAATATTGCAATATACATTTTAATAAACGAATTAATAATAAATACATTTTTTTTAATTAATAATAAATACATATCAATGAAAAAAAAATGTGTATTTTTTAATGTTTATAAAATTTACTTGTACAAAATACAATTTAAAAAAAAAATTTAAATTTTAAGTCAAATTACAAAAATTTTTTACCTCGCTTAATTTAACAATTTTATTATATCAATATTTAAGTCACGATAAATAAATAGAACTTCCAAATGTAACTTAACCTTAAACAAATAATGAACAAATTATGACTTTATAATTAATTCATTTTCTACGCAAGCAAAAATTATTATCATAAAAATAAATAAAAATAGCAAAGAGTACAATAGACGTAATAAAATATTTAAGCTAAAAAAACAAAAGAAAATAAATATTGTATCCGAACATTTAAATTATAATAAAATAATAAAATGTCAATTATTATTTGTTATTGTATACGTCAATCGGGAGGGGGAAGTACTTTTATCACCAATGTATTATTATATTTTGATTATGGATATTTTTTTCGTACAGTGCTTATTTTTTGAGATGTATTTGAAAGTTTTAGTTCATTAAAAATATCACCTCGTATGTAGCGCTTAGATTCACGTGTAAACGTAACTCGATCTTTAAAGGTACAGTTTACACCACTGCACTAGCACAACTCGGATGCGAGCTCTTTTAAAGTCCTAGTCGTAAATAAGCTGTGTTCAGGAAAGATCGCAGTGACGTAACATTTATAACCTACGTTAATTGTCAGACAGGTATTACAAATATTATTCTTTATAAATATGCGTTTACCATTACGAATTATATATAATTTATTTTAACAAAAGTAGAATAACTTTAATGATCCTTAAATTTTAAATATAATTCATTACTTTTAATTTGACCCGAATACACTAATGTCAACTTTATATGCACATAATGTTGGTTATTTAATATAAGGATTAATTAATTATATTGACATAAAAGTAATGGGGCATGTTATGGGACAACATATTAATAAAATTAATCCTCATTGAAGAATTATAGTAAATAAAGTTTTGGCAAATTAGTCGCATTATTTGTTACTAATTTTGTTTGTTATAATAACAAATATATATTATAATAATCTACAAAATATTTATTTTCAAATAATTGTATACATTGGATATACTGTTTATGTTTTACAAAATTATTAATAAATGAAATATTACAAACACTTTTATTACTGCACATTACTTTTCTTAATAAATATTATTTTCTTTTGGATTATATAAATGTTAAATTTTATTCATATATGTTTAAACTTTATATAGTGTAATTTGACATAGATGATGTGTCTTTAGGATTCAGAAATATAAAATGAATGTAATTGTTTACAGCAAAATGTCTTTGAGCGATTTTAATTACCCAAAAACTGAGGAGGAGAAGAGGCTCTCTGATACAAGTGGGTCAACTCCCATGAATATTAGTGGGCGCATGGTATGGGAAAGAGAACGTTGCATTGGAATGACGGATGCAGAAAGAGTTTGGCGTGCACAATGGTTAAAAGATCAAGTTCTGCATGATGAGCCAGTTATTCCTCCAAATTATTATAAAGAAAGATACAACCCAATACGCAGATTTTACAGAGCTCCAATGAATGTAGTGGAAAATGCGATTGCTAAAAAATATGTAAGAAATTAATTACAGAAATTAAGTTTTTTTTAAATCTATTTCTTATATTTTGTAATTCAAGTCAACATAAATTTAATATGTATTTGCAATGCAAAACAGTGTTACATATTTAATACTAAGTATTTGAAGTCTGTTTCAATAATTATAATGTATTTCATGATGTTTGATGAAAATAATGATAATCATACTATTGCTGAAAGCGATATTATTTCTGTGTCTAAATTAATAGTTTAGGAAAAAATCAACAAAATAGTTGAAATAATATTTCAAGTGAAATTGTTTTATCACATTTGTACTCCTTAAAACTTTATTCATATATTATAGGGAAATGATTATGTTAAACATTTTAAGAATGGGCACAAGCTTCATACAAAGAAATAGTATAGTTTGTTATAATAAAATTTAATTAATATAGGGTATGGTTGCTGGAAAGACAATCCGCCATATGATATCAAACGTTGCTATTAGCATGGGTGTTATGTATGGATTATATTATTGGATTAAATACAATCCTGGAGTGAGTACTAAAAAATATAACATTTATTTTGTATTTGTACAAATGTTTATTATATTAAAAAATAATTAAATATAAAGAATATATTAAATGTAGTTAATGTAAATTTGTAATTTCATTTTCATTTCATAAAATTTAATTGATGTCCAAAGTTTGCCGTCTAGGAGTTAATGAAATGAAAATCAATTTTGACAAATAGAAATAAGATATTGTTAAAAGAAAAATGAAAAAAAGCAATTTTGTTTGATAATATATATTTAAGCATAAAATAAGTAGTTTATTTACAAAAATACCTTAATATTTTAATTATTTTTAGGATTGGACACGAGTGTCTGGTGCTAGACCTCACATGAGCAGAATTGCAATTTATCCCGGTGATCCCAATTTCCCAAATGTTTACCATCCAAAAGAAAACGAATTTGCATCTTATGGTTTTGAAAAATCACCTATATAAATTTGTATTAAATTATGTATAGTAATTTAGTTATCAATTATAATAAAATACAAATTGTCAACAATATTTAAAATGCATACTTTAAACAATTTAATTTCCTTTTTAAATTATTTTTAAAAATATGACCTTGTTTATTGTATTAAGGTGATGCTGTAAGCCTGCTGCCACGGAATTAGTGTTTTTGTAAATATTATATTAAAAATTTGATTTAATGTTTAACAAAAGTTTTGACACATTCTTTAGACATGGTAAAATTCAATTTAAATATAAAATTGGAATTTTTTAATTGGCTTTAAACGAATTTATGGAACTCGTTTTTTCACCACCTCAAAAATGAGTTCCGTAAATTCACTTAAAATTGATGACAATCTTTCAGTTACTTCAACGTTAAATAATCTCCCAAATTGAGAAAATGTGATAAATCTAGGTATATCAATGAATTCTCATATATTTAAATAAAAACAAATATTACCCTTATCTAGTAATTAACGCTTACAGCAACACGTTAATCAAACAAAAAATACTATAGAACTGATCATTATTTCTTGTCCAATCCAAAATAATTTTCAATAAAAAGACTATTTTCACATAATGTATCAATATAATAAAAAAAAGTCAAACTTTACCTTGTAGTTACAATTTTTTATATATAATTTAGACTAATGTACTTAATTATGACAAGAATTATAACTAGATCTTGAAAATGAACATAAAGATCGAAAACATTAACACATGAATATAAATATCAACAAACATTAATTCATAAAATTTAAATCACACATGAACATATATATGTAAATTTCCTTCTTTAAATCAAAACTGCAATAAAAATAGAAAAAGAAAATATATTGAACACTTATTATATTATATTTATTTATTTTAAGTTTTGACCTTTTGTGGCCTGGAAACAAACTATTAAACACTTATTAAATAATCAATGAAAATTGAAGATTAATAGGTATCTTTATGTTTATTATTAAGCATTAATATTTGGTTGTGTTTAGAATACTTGATTTTCAAGGAAAAAACCATTCAACTTTAGTCATTTTTAATTTTTTTTATAATAGTTTTATAAACGATGAAAATAATTAAATGTACATTGCGCAAATAAATATAACAAATATATACAAATTTATCTCTTTCTGCGAAGAGACAATTTATTTCTTCGTAACCAAGCTGCACGTCTAGAACCACCAATAGTCTGAGAATATCTGTGTCCTTTGCCAAGGCCACGTGAGCTTCTGCCAGCAGATGTTTTTCCACGAAGTTCTCTGTGTTTGTGGACAGGATTACATATCCAATTGACTTTAGGATCATTGCGAATTGCCTGTAAATTGTAATAATAAATTATATTACAAGTGTCCAAAGAATTAAACTTAGAACAGTAAATGCTTGTTAATAAAGTCCTCAGGAAATTGGGAAGTTATCTTCATCTTTGCATAAGATTGTGGTGCATGTGTTGATCATCATGAACTTTATTTCATCAAACATTTTCAATTACTTAAATTATATCATAATTTATAAATACCTTGTGTGCGGGATCTACAAGGATTACTTCATAGTATTTATAAGATGAATCTTGAACGATCCAATAGCTGTTCAAGACTCTTAAACCACCGCACCTGCGTCCAACACGTTCCTAAAAATTTCATTTAAGTTATTACTATATGATAAAAATTATTGTATGTTAAAAAGTAAATGTTGACTTAATTATTTTCAGACATCCAAGGAAGAAAAAATAATCATCTACTTCATTCTTAAGTGTGTTGTCATCATTTAATAAAAATAAAATATTGATTTGTAAAATTCAACAGTTTGATTGTTAAAATAATTTTACCTCCGCCACAGATTGCAGTTTCCTTGTGGGTTTTAGCTG
>JABFPN010007560.1:0-10171 GCA_022817305.1 Leptoteleia sp. ZL-2020
ATTTAAATAAGTATGGTTGAATCACCCATACTTTAAAATATAAATTAAATAAATTATCAAGTTGTTGTAATAAAATATTTATTACCCTACAAGTATGGGTGGATTTTCCATACTATTTTTTTCAGTGTAATATAAGAATATTCTATTACTCTTAAATAGACAGTTTTGTGAGTGCAGTTAATATTCCCATAAGAAATTGGATTCGAACTGCAAAAGATAATATATGAACATTCGTATGTTAAATTGAACATTCGTAAGAATTCCAATAAATTTATAGGAAAAAGTATTTTATTTTAGCATTTATTTCATATTTTATTATAAGCATGTTCATAAATTGTCTTCTAGGATTGGAATCCAATTTTTCATGATAAAATTAACTCTTTATTTTTCTGCGTGTATAATACCAAATTAGTAAACATTTGATTAAAAATTGATATTTTGTTCTCTCGGTGCAATAATACAACGGATTAGATGAGATAAAAAGTGACGCGCACGAGCAGACGTGCGTTTGATATTCGGAGCGGAGGATAGAGAATGATAGCGACGAATCGGCAATGAAAACGGCGTTGTCTCGTTGAGCTGATTAGGCCTCGGCTGCAATTTTCCTTCATAGAGAAAAGTGCATAGTTGCGCGATGATTTCTGGCGCCGACCCATTTTACCGCGCGGCTGCACAAACGCATCTCGCTGCGCCGCGCGACGGATGGGCTTGCGTTATAATAGTCGAGAAGGTCACGAAGAAAGCGTCGCGCGGCATTCTTTCGAAATCCACATCGGCGAGCGACCTATTTCGATTCTTTTCGACACCATCTTTAACACTGACCCAGTTGCGCCGAGATAGTAACGCTGGCGCATCTCCTACTCTGTGGCTCGAGCGCGTTGCAGTGATTCTAACGATGATAGTGGCGTCCTCGGGGTCGCCTCTACACAAGGCGACGAGCAATGAATCGTAATAGAAAAGGAACGCGCGCGCGCGCTCGCCAGATGAAAAAGTCCTATTAGATTACGCTCGCGGGCCGGGCGAAAAGGAGAAAAAGAAGAGGAGGAAGGAAAGGAAAAAAATCGCCTTCTTTCAACTCGCGGCTGACCTTTGACTCGAAAACGGCCGACTCCTCTTTGTCTCTCGTTAATTTTCATCCATTTAAATCTTGCGTCGAAACAATTGTATTTCGACATGTGTAATCGGTGCGTATAAACAAACAGGTTCCGAGACGATTCATAAATAATGAGCCTTCCGATTGAAAAGGTCTACTCTTTTTTTTAACGTCCTCCCTGGATCGTTGAACGATTTACGAAAAATCAGCCTCTTACTTCTTTGACGGTTTAAAGGTAAACACAAATTTCATTAGACTTTTCAGACACGCCGGGCGCTTGCGCAAAACCAGAGCTATATTTTAATCGCGTTAAGAGAAGAACTCTTGATCGACTCCGACACGACAATGTATAATTATGGACCGTTTTCTACGCGCCGTAACGTTCCCCTCTTCTTTTCCCTTTTTTTATCTTCTCTTCTCCTTTTTTCCTTGCCTGTCTTTTCCTTTATTAATCCACGAGAAAATCCACGAGAAAGTCGAGGAGCTCCGTGGCCAAAGGGGCATTTCAAATGCAGGGAACTTTCAGTGAAAGTTTGACACAACCCCTTTGTGACAGGAATGTTTCTTCGTTAAACATGTTAATGGACGTTTATGATTTTACTCTCGTTCCGGCATCCCGGGTGAAATAATGAAACGCTTGTGTGTTTACGGCTTATTGTCCGTCGTAAAAATGAAAATGTTATTTCATACTCGTTGTATTATTATGGTTAATAAAAATATAAGTTATGTTGGAAAAGTTAATTTATTACATTGATTGCATTTAAGTGGTTATTATACTCTGGATAAAAAAAGGGCATCATATGTGATCACGTTTGGTACGATGCTATTGTTTTATTTTTGAAGAAAGTATTAGTAGAAGAGATATGCAAACAGTTTTAATCATCACAAATGGAACAGAATTAAATGCGAAATAACGGGTAATAAAGTATAATTATTTAATTGTAAAAATTAAAATTAAGTATGAATGTGACTATTAATTGCGTATTATATCATCTGTTATATTTTCTTATTATTTTATTTTTTTAATAGCTGGAATATAAACGGACAATGTTAAATATTGTAAACATTTTTTTGAAACTGTAGAACTACCGTTTGTTGTTTAAGATTAGGAAGGCAAAACAAAATCGTATATTATAATTTTATTAAAATTATGATAATTTTATTATCAAACATCTTGCATGAACTGTTTATAGCAAGCAGTCTAATCATGTTAATTGAGAAATTGAAATTCTAATACTCTTTCATAAATCAATGAAATTTTAAAATTATAATTTAATCATTGTTTATTTGATAGCGAGTGTTGCAAACAAAACGTATGACTTTATAATTCATCATAAAAAATATTCAAGTGAATAATTTTCTTATAAAATTGTTTTCAGCGTAACACAGACGTAACTTTCACAAATTACGGTTAGATAAAAGTATTATATTAAAGTTACAAAAGTTTGTCTAAAAGAAGTCGTTCGATTAGGTGACGTGAGTCATAACCTGAATTATTTTTGGTGCTATGTTATTTTTTCAACCGTATCGCTATTATCATTGTATGAACTTACAGCGATCGGTGTTATTCTGATTATAATCATTGTAAGTGCTCACAATAAGCTAGTTTAGTCCTCTATTGTGACATAGTTGGATTAACAACGATGATTGTTATATTTTTTATGATGGTTGATCTTTTACTATTTTTAAATTTCTCGCAATGTTTTTTAGATTAACAATTTTTTCTTTACAATATATAAAAGTCACAAATTTTTGTCAATATCAAGATTACTTTGTTTATGGTTTACTTCATTGTCATTTAAACAATTTATTTCATTAAATCAATATTGTTTCATATTTTATTCCAATATACAAAAGAATGATACTTGCAATTTGTATAAGCGAATGACTCGTAAAAATTCCTCGTGTAACGGATTGAAATTTCAACGTTAGAAATTGACAAGTGTTCACGTCAAAACAGTCATTTAACTTCAACTTTTACAGTTGTTTCTAGCGAAGTCTGCTGTATCGGTGAACTATAATGAATTTTATTATAATTAGTCGTGCACTTGTGCGGCGCACCATTTTTCTCGCGGTGTCCCCCGGTTTATGCGCAGCCGAACTCGTGATTGAACAATCGTTCGGTTTCGCGCAACCTTTTTATTCAACAATGCGCATTGATTTAAGAATAATCTTAAATGCAGCGTGAAAATGACAATAAAGCGCGCATTTTCGCGATTTTGTAACATCGCAAATGTCATGCATTTGATGGCGCACTTGCGAGCCGAGCGTTTGAATTTACGAGCTAATTTAAAAGTGCCGCTCCGCTCATATCATACTTTATAGACAATGAGGGCTCGTCTTTTATCCTAAACTTTAGATCTGACATTTGTGCTATCGATGAAAATGTCAAAACAAAATAAAGCAGCGCTGCCTTCGATCGGCTCCTTCGCACGTATTGATGGCATTCTATTAACAGCGCCATTATTTTCATTGATAACCTACATTTTAGTCGTTCAAATCGAAACATTTCTACGCTCCCAATTGCACGTATCTCGACAATAAACAATCGCCTGACTTTTACTGGAAAACCGTACACACGCGCGGCCTCGCTTTGTTTGTCATTTGTTTCGAGATAAGTAAACCGACAAAACTAACGTTGAAAAATGACGGGACGCTCGAGGCCGAAGCTTTTCTATTGCCTTCGATAAATTTTCACACCGCTGATACGCGCCAATAACCTTCTCTTCTTTCTCTTCTCCTCCTTAGCCGACTTTTTGTTTTTTTCTGCCACTCGAAATTCGCCGGTGACCACCGGCAACAGGTAAAAGGTGCCGTTTCGATCAACCTCTCAGGTAGAAGGTAGAAGCGAAATTGGGGAACGAAATGGCTGTAAATCAAGCGCACGTGCCCGCCATTGGCTTGCTAATAGGCGAGAAATATTTCCCCGGGAAAAGTAACCCTTTCTCCCGCCGGGGGGCTAAATGTGCGTACGAAGAAAACCGGCGTCTCGCGTGAAATTTTCATCGGCCTGTTTTGTAAACAATTACATAAGTCCACGGTACGTTTCTACCGCGCGATTAGTGTCTTCGTAAATATTCACCGGCGGTGTACGAGAAATATTGCCAGTATAATTTGGAATTAATTTTTCGTTGTTAATGTTGAATATTGATGTGGTTGAAATTCCATGAAATCCAATTTCTTTTCACGCGACTGGCGACGCATCAATGGTGAAAAAAAGGGTGGGAGTAAAAACTTCCAACGCGAATATAGACGTTAAACGCGAAGAATTTCCACACGAAGATTCTGCTTCACTGGCAATTGAGGCTCTATAGTATAACGAGGAAATTGGTGGCCCATTATGCAATTTCACTTTGGAAAATGCCACGAGCCTATGTCTGTTGACTGATTGTAGAATGTACCACACAGTAGGATGAATTTTTCCCCTCTTTATTTTGTTTAACGAAGTAAAGGACATTGAAATCCTTTTAATGAAGTGATTGTTTCGTTAATGATTATTTTACGATGAATTATCGAATAGAGTTTTTTTAGGGAACGATTATTTATTTATTTTCTTTTTTGAACAAAAACATAATTATTAAATTTCGATTTCAAACCCAAAAATTTGTGTTTTAAAAATGAATTCATTCTTGAATTTGTTATACATTGGGTCGTATTGGGTATGCGAATACATGTTATATTTATTGGTGTTTTTCTCTGACTTTATAGAGATTTAAAATAAGGTAGATATTCAGGTAATTCAACTGTCCACATTTTTAAATCGCATTTATTTTATTTAAATGAATGTGAAATAAATATTTCACAAAACTAAGATAAAAATCTTAGTTCATATTTCCATTGAAACGAATATTAAAAAAAAAAGTGTTTGCATCATTTATTAAAATAAAACTGCGAAATTGTTTATAATGATTAGGATAATTTCTTTATGGAACCAGGTGAAAAAGGTTTTTATCAAATTGTTCTATTTGTAACTATATTCTGTATAATTTTACACAATTTTGCATAAAATTTCAGATTTATTTAGCAACTTAAATTGGTACAAAGTTTAAATTTCTTAAACATTCTGAACAATTGCTACAATCAGGACTTTTCTAGATTTTTCAGAAATTTTTAAATATTTGAGACTTTTACAGAATTGTTATGGGGACGCTAATTTAATTCCTCTGCTATATTTGATTAGAAATTAGTTTCATTATTTCTAGTCTTTTTTTGTAAAATTATTTTCAGTGAAACGTATAAATGCCTAGTTTATTATTTTTATATATAGTATGAATTTCTCTGCTTTCAGGAAAGTGTACGCTTGCTTAAATAAAATGAAAAAATTTTAAGTATATACTTTGGAATAAAGTTTCTTAAAATATACAAAAAGATTCACATGGATAGAAATCTGATTAAGGTAACCGGATTATTCTTATGATAAATGGATTTCTTCTAAATCTTTCGATACAAGAAACAATTATATTTTTATTTGTTATATAATTAGTTACAGTATTCGTACTTATTTTATCCTAAATGGATGAAATAAGAGTGTATGCTTTATTGAAAGGAGACTAATTATGCATTTAAAGTTCAATTTTATCTAGAATTATATTAATATAACTTAGAATTCGAGGCAATAGTCCATTCTAGTTGCATGCTGTACATAATGCGTCCTTGTACGTTGTCATTTGAAACAGTATTTATTTGGTCTTTGATATGCTACTCCACTCACAAAACTGTTTAATTAAGATTAATAGAATATTCTTATACCAAAAAGGATTTCTATTCATTATGTAGACAAAATGAAATTCTGTTTATAATAAATTATTCTTACAAAGCATAGACTTATCTACAGAATATTGCTCTGTATATTAATTGGAACTGTTTTAGAGAAAATACTGAAAAAGTTCTACAAATTTAACTTAATGATTATTGAATTGAAGTAAATTCTTTATGAAAAATTCATTATTATTACTATATTGTATATTACTATTTCTAATATATTGATTAGAAAATATATATAATTAAAAATAATCTAACAAGAAGCAGAAATAAACTAACAAATTTTATAAATTTATAGAAACATCCCTAATTTACGATATAAATATTAATTTGTTGTAAAACGCGTAGCAGAGATGTATAGAGAATAAAAGTTTCTTGATAAAGAATATCAAAATATTTTAAATCTTATAAATTATCCTATTTGACTTACTATATATATTCCGTAATCGTATGTCGTTAAACGTGTAAGTCTAACTTAATTAAAAAGATTTTTAATATAGAAAATAAATACATTATTCTATTTAAGTTTAAAATATTCTTGCGGCGATGATTACGTTATATTATTTAAAATTAATATTTTACGTAACACTGAAAATGACGTAATTCATTACACTTGCAATTTGCATACATAGATTATGCTCTTACTCCCCCGCTTTTTATTCAAAATAAAAAATACAAATTATTTTCAATAAATTGTAATATATATTCCTTAAAATGGAGAGATTTTGTTTCGGTATTAAATAGAAAGTACACTTTTACCTCCCCTGAAGAAGCTTCACTGAATGAAAGTACTTGAAATAATAAAATTACCTTACTTATTGAATAAGTGAGCGGAAATTATTTTTAATGCTTAAAAATAGTATAATACTTTAAAATATAATTTTGTAGTAAGTAAAGTTTAATTATAAATGAAATGTAAACAACCAAATTTAGAAGAAATTTATTGGCATATTGTCATATTTTTGTACAACTATTTTTTGGAAAAAAATAATATTTTGGAATTACGCGTTGGAAAACAAATAAATGTTATAATTACACTGAGTTTGAATGAAGAAAAAACATTGTCACTTTAATTTATTTACTTTCAATGTTTATAATCACATTTTTAAACAAAACCTTCACAATGTATAGTTCCAATAGTATTTTCTGAGTTGACCCAACACAGTATTTTTTTCACTATTGTACTATTTCAGTTTGTTCGGTTGAGTATAAATATTTTATTGCAATGAAAGCAAGAATATGAACTTTGACTACACGGGAAAAAATACGCCATAGGGTTCACAGCAAAATGGCATTGATTCAACATAGACAAAATATGTAAGATCAACACGGTGTATTGCGTTGACCTAACAGCACGCCTTCTTTTGTTTTACCGAAATTATATGACTTTTTTACCGACAGAGCAGGGTTCACTGTATTCACAGCATAATTGTTACTGGTTCACCATGTAGGATCAACAGCGTATGGCCAACATTGTCTAGCAATGTTATTCCTATGCCGTTATTTTTTCCCGTGTAAAAATACTTGATATAGAATTTGCTTGAGATACAATAAACCAGGTAAATTATACTTTTTATATTCAAGATTAATTTTATTTGCTATATTAAATTCTTAAATAATTCTTCATCCTACGCATCATGTTTGTTTTGTTAAAAAGTGACGAATTTCGGATAGAAAATAAATGGAATTTTCAATTAAACCGTATTATTTCCAAACTATTAACACCGTTTTGGATTAAATCCGGTTCCATATTCCTCTTGTGTCATTTTCTGCTTTCCTAAATTGCTTTCCTGAAAATATATCCATAGATATTTCAATTAGTTTTGCAAGCTCAAAAAAAATATACATTTTTCGTAAATTAAAAAAAATTATCTATTAAATTAAATAAATCAATTGCTATGTCGATAAAAGTGTAAGCAATTATTAGTTATTTAATTTATATTATTCGTCTATGAATAACAAACTAATTTTTATTTCAATCAATACAATTCAATTAAAAAATTTCTCGTTTCAAAAAAACTTGTTTTCATGGATAAAAATTTCTATTAATCTGAGTAATTATGAACAAGTTTAATGACTTATTTTTAATTATTAAAAATACCAATATAAACATTTTAAATGAATTTACTTGAGTAAATTAGGTGAAAAGTAATAAAAACAAAGACCATTATGAGTACATTTTTTAGAAGACCTATATAATGTAATAAAAATTTTTATCATTAAAATAAAATTATTAAATAATAATTTAAATTATTATATATATATATATATATATATATATATATTAGGTTTGTCAAAGTATTCATATTCAATATATTTATTTTAATACATTAAAGAAATATTTTCAAGGAACATCAAAATTTATTCCTTAATTTTATTAGTTAATAAGTAATGTAAGCCGATATAATTATAAGTCTCTAAAAGCTATAAACATTTTGACAACACTGATATTAATAAATAACATATCCACAAATTAAAATGAAATGACATGGGATTATTACGCATAAAAAAATTCTGCCACAATTTCATAATTTAATAACGTTCATAATAGTAAAATATTACCGTGAAAATGCAGAAAAGTTAAACTGTTAGAATTTCTCCTGATTGCAGTCAACATTGCACTACTGTCCTACATCTTTAGAAAAGTACATTTCAAAATAACTTAATAATCAGCGTTGCTTATTTTTCAACAAAACTGACCTGACTTCATACTTCATTATGTTTGCATTTGAGCTCGGCAATTTATTCATACGTTTGTGTAACGCGGTGTAATATTCTTTTTTTTTTTTAAATTGAATTGTGCAGAAAAGCGTGTTTATTTGTCACAGTGCGAATTAAATCAATCGCATTATCACGTGAATATTTAACGTACAGTCTACCTACCTACCTACATTTCCCAGGCAGCACGGCAGCTTTCTTCTGACATAATCGAATGAAGGCGCGGGCACAAACGTTATGCAATTCGAAAGTGCCCGCCTTACTTTACGTATCGTAAAGGTACCTAGCAGAGCGGTATGGCTCATGTTGTTCCTCCTTGCGAAGGAGTCAAAGGCCTTAAAGTGCCTCTCTCGTTGAAGAGTGCCTAGCGAAAGGCGGCTCCCCGAGTTAGAGCACCATTTCAGAAGGGCACTCCCTTACTCTTACTCTTACTCTTACTCTTACTCTTACTCTTTGGTCCTCGCCGAACTCTTTCACAAACGTCACACACATCGGGCACTGTGGCAACGCTCAAAGAAATTTTTGGTAATCCTTACTAGTAACAAACGACGGTCGAAATTGTATCAAAGCGAATATTTTTATGATTTAATTTTTTTTGTCATACAAGGAGAGGAAAGATTTAATCAAAATTACTAACATTATTAATAAACTGGTTTTATTTATGTTTCAACCACAAGTACTGTGCTTAACCTTATCTGATTTACAGTTCATAAACTACAGTAAATAAATAGGGTTATGTGCAGTACTGGTGAAAACCTATTCTGTTACTTCAATCATTCAGGTGGATAAATAATCAATATTTCTGCGTAGGCACAAAGAGAGAAACAGCGTTTTAGTAAATTTTTAAAAAAAATATTCATTCAGTACATTGTATAATATCTTTGCAAGAGCTACACTGAGATAATAGTTACATTCAAAATTACTAAACCTAATAACAATTGAAATATATCGTCTATGATGATTATTTTATTACATTATAGATACAACGTCTTGCGTTCAGTACAGGAAAATTTTTTTTCATATTAGTATCGTAAATTCGACCGTAATTATGGTAATTATTTCCATATTAAATTTTAAATTTTACTATATTGTGCATAAAACTTGATTTAATGGAAACATAAATAAATTTTAACGTTGTGGTAAAATTGTAAATATCGCAGAGAATGTCTTTCCAATTCCAGAAGGTGCAGTAATTTTGAATACAACTTTCTTCCTGAGCGTACCTGATTGATTACTGTAACATAAGAATACTGTTTGCAAGGAATCATGTCAGCGATTGTAAGAGAAAATGAAGAGATGACAGAGTTTATATTCTTCTTTGTTGCGACGATTACCAAAACACAACTCGCCCCCATATTAGCAGAAGGCGTTTAAATTCATCATCAAAACACTTTCCTGTTCATTCAATTGGATTGGTTACATCTTGCAGTTGTTGCTCGGAAAACAGTCAAGTGCATCCCGCGTGGAAAAAGCATTGTGGCAGAGTCTATGGCAGCACTGTGGCTAAGACTGTGGCATGCGGGAGCCCACAGTCTTGGCCACAATAAGCCACACATGTTGCCGCAATGGATCGACTGTGGGATGTGGCCAGGAGCCACA
>JABFPN010007561.1:0-10171 GCA_022817305.1 Leptoteleia sp. ZL-2020
TACCGGCACGGTTTATAACGATCGAAAAAATCTGAAAAAATTCAGGAATTATTTTTTCGATATTTTGAACCAGTTTCTGGGGTGAGAGCGAAGAAATTCGAACTTTTCCAAAATAACGGACACCCTAATGTATATACAAAAGAAGAAAAGGAAGAAAATGCTAAAAGCCATCGAGCTGAATCGCGGAAGGGAAAATCACTTCCTTTATCATAATCGGTAAAGCAGGAATCACGATCGATTGTCCGCGGGGTACTTAAGGAAACAAAAAAAAAAGATAAAGAAAATGAACCCATATAAAATAAATGAACAAAAATAAAAAATGAACGGATAAATCAACAAGATGACAAGTAAATAAAAACGAGTACACAGGCGACTACGTATGTATATAACAAGATTCCTCTAAGAAAAATATCTGCGACAATAATTGTTACTAATGAAAATATTTGTTAGTACATAAGCCGACGGGCGCGGTATTGAGTCAAGCGACATATTTACTCGTATCCGTTCATACGTGCAAGCAACTACAAAGAGAATGTAACGTTATTATATTAATATATATATATATGTATATATATATATAGACTCATGAATCGTACATTTCGGGGGCGCACGCTCAATTTCATCCACGAGTTACACACCTGAAATTTATATTATGTGGTAATTTTTTAATTTTGTTGGAAATTTTCAATTCAGTAAATGGAAAATTCTCAGTGAGACCCCCGCGCCATCTATTTTGGTTAAAATCTAACTAAACTAACGATGCTGGGGTCAGATCCGTATTGGATGGGAGCGTCTTCAAAATGACTCTTTCATATGTAACTATTTTGAGGACGTCCTCGAAATATACGTTTCACATCCATATATATATATGTAATATTTAGGTATAAAAAACGTGTTTCAGTACGTGTGACCTTAAGGGACATGGAATGACCACGAATGGTAAATATATCGTACGCCGACTCAAAAAAAGGGACGGTGCGAGCGACGTGTACCGGTGAATAATTTTAAGAGGGGGCGGGGGGGGGTGGTTTCGGGTAAATGAATTAATTAGTTACCACTAATACAAGACGGCACTTTGAGCATGCAGCAACCTCGCCCGGCCATTTCTCTCGCCAACTAACACACCGTGCCATGATCATTAACATTAATCAATGAAAATTAACGGTCTCAAAAAATTACATGTAAACAGGGCCCTACGCGTGGTCTGGCAATCCCTGACAGTGTTACGGGCGTTCTAGCTCGAGTCGCGCTTCGCCAACTGTTCATTGGTTGAAACTGGCAGGTAAAATTGCCAAACGCAACGCAGACCCATAGTGATAAGACAAAAAAAATTTAAGAAAGAAAGATAATTAAATAATTATTAAATAACGCTAATCGATAATACACATATAATATCGTGTATATATAATGGCTTGCGGAACAAACATGTATATATACACAATATTTACAGGTGAATCTCATATGAAGGCAAGCCAAGGCCACGACATGAGACGTGCAAATTAAAAAGGTAATAATATTAAAAAGCAATTAAAAAATTCTCTCCCAAAACCGCTCCAACCACAACCAAGCACAACCACAGGCAAGGTACGGGCCTTTGTCAACGAGATAGTCATCAACCAGTGAATATATGCGGCGCATTACCGTGATTATTATATAATAGAAAATATATATATATAATATATGTATATATGTATATGTATAGGTATACGCGTGTATTAACGTACAAAGGAAGCGCGCTCTTATAGTTCGACATCTGCTCGAAGTTACGCCATATACATATATAGATATACATGTTTATATATCATATATATATATTATACATACGCAAATTATGGTGTTCGTGTAAATTTTACGTATGGAGAAAAATCAGTTAAATTAAATATATATATATATACAATGAAAAGAAGCAACGTTCGTTCTCGATCGTGGTGATCAGTTATGCAAATGGCCATAACATTCAGACGAGAACTGCCTTTAAAATTACGCTAAACACATATAACAAGTGTTTTAATCAATCCCAAGTCAAAATCAAGTAATGGCATTATCTAATATTAACAGGAATAGTTGCAGTCAGTGAGATGTCGGTTATTATTATTAATATTATGATTAATCATCTATGTTGTATATCACAGGACTTTTCAGACTCTACATTTGATGTTTGTATACGTATATAAATACGTACGTGGAAAAGATTCCGTTGTCACAGAATTGGCCAAATGTGACTAATTTGCGTGGCAGAAAGTAAATCACACGTTGACAAATAAAATGGCACATATCGCAAAATCTATGGCTGAGTAAAAGATACTGCGATCCGATGGCGAGTAAAAGATGTTACCGCAGATTTAGCCGCGCACCGTACTTCTAAACCAGTTGATTTGTCAATCTCTGAGATGCCGTGTGAACGCAGACAGTTATAATTATGAGTGAATAACTGACCGGTCGCGTTCACCCATCATCCCGGGAAGTGTGATGAAATGAATAGACTGGGGGGTACAAATCGCGCCAAAAGCGTCTGGTTTCTGAGATTTAACCCAATCCACGAATAGGAAACGTGTGCCAAAAACTATGTAATTTATTATATAAAAGTCAATTACAGACATTACTTTGGTGCATCTATCCGTAGAATTAATCGTATATATGATAAAATTTGCCACGTGTATATATATAATAATGTTTACAGTCATTATTCTAACACAAGCCATACGTGAAAAGGTCCGTTTTACGTGTGAGCCCCTGAAAAAGGCCAAGCGGCGTGACTGAAATGTTTAATTTTCTGAAATTTACTTGCGTCGAAATATTTAACCTTTTACTAGGACTAGGATTGTGCCGCTACCTACACTTGTAGCATAGATTGCTATGAGCTTTAGGTGTTGGACCATTGGTGCCATTAACGGAACACCATTAACTGGCTAAAAGTGATTAGCCAACGAAACTGACAAATAGGCTTTGAGGGACCCACACGATGAGACAAACTAGACGATACTAATTTGTTATGCGCAGCTTTAAATTTAATCGAGCCACATTCAGTTTGACACGTTACTTGACCTAAGTCATAAACGGGACATAGGTGAGAAAACCAACCAACATTAATTTGGCTTATCGAGCCATAGATTTGGCCATACGTATCATTAAATTTACCCAGTGTGGCTTCTTTGCGGAGTTCTAGTCCGAGCCATAAATAAGCCACAAATGACAACACACAGTGGTGCAGATAGCAATACCTATAACCGACATTAAAGTATACCTAGCTAGCCCCATGGCTAGATGGATCTAACTAAATCATACCACGCCACATAATTTGCCACACGTGGGTTATTAGAGGTCATTGTCCAAAGCCCGCGAATAAACCACCCGCAGCTAATGCTGTGACATTGAAACCTTCTACGCGACTATTTACACATGCACAAAGGTCAAATTGTGCAAACGTAAATATTATTGTTGACAAATGATAGGCAGGTCGAATATTAATTATTTTTTTTTGTTGTTTACATGTGAGGATCGAGAGTGCGTTCGGGGAACGATCGGTGGTAAAGGAAGGCGGTAAGTATACTGTCGGACGAGTTTCGCATTGAAGCGCAAGGCAATGCAGGTTGAATCGCAATGAAGTTAACAATTATTCAATTACAATAATTAATTAATGTAAATCATACGAATTATTATGTACGAAAATACCGTCATGCTTAAACCACTGAATAATAAGATAGCCCTAGACTAGCTACAAGGCGAGATTGTCACATCCTTTTTACGAAGAGAAAAACAAAGCTAACATGGCCAATCGCTTAGTCTGCAAACCACCCGGACGGGTTCACGTGCTGTGTCATTAATTAAGCGATTCATTCATTCCGAGGAGGCCTATCGTGTCTCGCTGTCCTCGTCTCTCCTCCGTCTCTCCGCTCAACCTCCTGCCCTCTATCTTTCGTGTCATGACGTCTCACTCTCCCCACCCACCCCCACACTCTAACCCCTCTCTCTCTCTCTCTTTCTCTCTCTCTCCCCCTCCCTCCCAGCCCACTTTCCATCGGTTCTCGTCAATGGTCCTGCCGATAATATGTACACGGGTAATGCCACGAGCGTACGTGTGCAATACAAACGCTCTCAACTTTATTTATTTTCATTTCATTTGCCACTTCCAAATGTTCTCCCTCTAATAGGGAAACTTTCCGTTTACTTCCGTTACTTTTAATTTTTTTTTTTTTTTTTCCTTTATACTATTTTTATGGCTATTACTTTTTTAATTATTTATTAACCTTCCTTTCAACGACTTTTAACATCTTGCTTTAATTTGGCAATTTGAGTTGTGTACGCGCACAAACGGTGCTTTGTGTCAAGTATATATTGTAGGCCGCCATCAAACCAAGTGCAAATAATCGCATACACCAAAGTCACTGGGCGGTGAACACCATTGAAAAAGACCGGACAATACTGATACTGGCGTTCTACATGTTGTGCAGATTTTGAGTGACATAAATGTGGCAGTCATTGTGTCTTTATATATAAATATATACATATGCATGTATATACGTACATATAGTTACGTGCATGCAAATATGTGGGTATTAATTTCGACGAGCCCAAACAACAGTTGGGCTCGGATGCCTCTCGTCGTCCAGCGCACGCATTATCGCGCGTGAAATTGAATGTGTTATAAAATTTCGAAGGTTATCGATCGAAATCCCGAGCGCCATGCCAGATATCCGGGTATGCTCTCTTTTTCTTTTCTTTTTTTGTCATTTTATTTTAATTTTTGATCATTATTATTATCAAACGCAAAATGTCCTTTAGGGCAGATACATATATGCTTGTATTTCAGAATCCGTTTAAAAGCTTAAACCCGAAGCGTTGTAT
Organism: Leptoteleia sp. ZL-2020; assembly: GCA_022817305.1. Taxonomy (NCBI): domain Eukaryota; kingdom Metazoa; phylum Arthropoda; class Insecta; order Hymenoptera; family Scelionidae; genus Leptoteleia; species Leptoteleia sp. ZL-2020. The sequence continues at coordinate 4,846 of JABFPN010007561.1, forward strand.
TACGTGAAAAGTTGCGAAAGAATAGGCGGAAGAGCAAACGGGGGTAGCCGAGAGAGAGAAAAAAAAAAAAACAAGAATTGAAAAGTTCAAAAATAGGAGCAGAACGAGAGATAGATTGGGAGGAAAGAGAGAGAGAGAGAGAGAGAGAGAGAGAGAGAGAGAGAGAGAGAGCGAAACGGGATTTAAAAAAAAAGATCTTTTTTTCCAGCCGTATTCGTGAAACGGGCTAATACCGGAAAACGCTGTCTAGAAAATAGAGGGGGAACAAAAAAAGTAAAAAAAAAAGGTGGGAGCAGCGAAACTGGTGATGACTTATTGGAAAGTCCTTATGGCAATTCTTGCGTTTCGGACTTGAGATTGGACGGGACTGACCGTCGCATAAAAAAATCATCAGCGTAATGCGATAGTCAACTGAAGTCTGACGAGGTGCGTCGCTCGACAAAAAAACAACTAACTTGCAACCTCCGATTATTTACAGTGTCAAACGTAAGCTGGTGCACTGTTTACCTCCAAATCGAGCGCAATTCTAGAAAGTGCAAAGTACCGTCGTTAATTAATGTTGAACTAGAAAAACTGACAGATTGGTTACACATGAAGAAGCTGTTAATCGTAATGCAGAACTTCGTCATAGAGTCCACTAAAAAAGAGAAAGAAAAATGAAATGAGGAATAAGAAACAAAGAAAAAAGAAAACAAAAAAAGAAGAAGGAAAAGGTAGAGAAATGAGTACTTTAAATTATTCGTCAACTATGAGATGAAATGATAATGAAAAATTAAGAAAAAAAAAAAAAAAAAAACCATGATCGAAAGGACAGAAATGATGACCATTAAGAAAAAAGAAGAACAAGACAAATGATAATAAAAAGGGGATGCGGATTGACAGAATGTGGGGGAAAGTAAGAGCGAGCATTCAAGGAGAAACCTCAGAGCAAAAGAGAGTGAGTGAGAGAGAATTACTACACGAACACTGATACTGACGATGCAAACGCATGCTTTAAGTTAAGGACTTTTGTCATATTAACCATTAAATCCTCCTGTTTCTTTGCTCGACTTCGTTTATTTGACATCACTTAAGTACTTTCAACACAGCGTCGAATCAATCGCTATCGATTGCGTGCCTGTCCCGTCAAAACTGCGGCACGTACACCTGCTGCGTGCGCACAGGCCCATCTTTTTCAAGTCATCTTTATATATTATACATCTATATGTATGCTATGTAATCGACCGTAGGTGAAGGTACGTCGCTTTACATTATATCACTGGCACTATTTTCCGTTCACTGTCCTCATGTTCGTGAAAAAATTTGCATATTTGTCTCACTGACCCACGTGCAGATTTTCATCCTGTGTCTTTCCTCTGTCATATTCCATCACACTTTCTTCTCGTTCAACAGCGACCCTCCATCGGGTAAGAATATCTCAAAAGGCGACGTACGCCGTAGCCCGTCTTTATTGGTAAAACTAAGATTAAGATACGCCTTCGTGTCTGTTATCCTTCGTACAAAAGAACCATTAAATTTTCCCACTCGGAGGAGAGAAATTCGAACAAAGGATAATTACGCGTTGCCAGGTTTCTCCCCCCGGATGACAACAACAAGACAAAACAAGTTTACTCTCCTCTTTCATACCATAATGAAATTCAATATTAATATAAAAATAATAAACCATTGAAAGCAAATTAATAGACATTGGCTGACATTTGCTCCGTGTTCAAATTTCTTCCATCCAGTTACCCCATTTTAAAACTAAAACTTGGAAATGCATAAAAGTAACATACAGCATACGTTTCAATATGTGTGAATGGTGAAAAAGAAAAAAAGAAAAAAAGAAAAAAAAGAAGAAGGGAATTCGATGCGTATTTTCCTTACATTAAAAAACATGGTTATCACACTCGAAGTCACCCGGCTTTGTTCGAACTAATAAAATGAAAGAGTTCCAAGTTGGCCGAGACCCTTTCGACCGTTGGAATAGAATTGACTTTGAATAGTCTCTTAACTTTGCAGCCGCAAGGTAACACGGGGCGTATATACAAGCATCGATACACTACGATTCTGGAATGATATTCGAGAAGAATATTCACTTTATCTAAAGACTCATGCTTAGAAATAACTTACATAATAATACCCTGCCGGTTGTACCCTGTACTATAATAATATAATATTTCTAGGCAACTGTCGTTCAGCGTTATATAAAATAACGAACGTATAAAAAATATGCTACAAATTCCTCGCGTACAAAAATAGGATAAGAAAATATACACGTATATCACAATTGAGGCATTGTACTTGTTATAAATAGGAAGAGTGGCGCGGTATGTGTTAATAGTGCCACGAGGAGGGTGGCGAGACGTCCGGTGGCGTTTACCGTAAAAAAAGTCGCGTCACGTTTCGATTAAAAAGTATAAAGTATGCAAATGAAGCGGAACCCACCTTGGCTGCGGAAAAACCGCCATTACCTATGAAACACGATTTCCAAATCGAGTTCGATTGTGCCATCGTGATTTCAAGGTTAAGTCATTAATAAACTCAACGAGTTCGACCGAAACATCGGAACTGCACCGACAAACCACCGACTCTACACAGGGATGAAGATGATAAATTTAAGTTTAATTTATCGCTCGCGTCAATCGATATTTCGCCCGCCTAAAACAGCAGACTCCCTTATTCACTGGAATATGAGACCTTGGTCTATTTGAACAGGTTAATGTTTGAACAGTTGTAACTGTCTTAGTAGCACTGCCCCCGTTGTAATACTCCCATAATCCCTGCCGTTGACGACCTCGTATATTCACCATATTCATCCCCGCGTTCGGCGTTTTCGGCACGGAACCGTGCAAAAGTGATGCAAGAGTGTCCAACAAAAGCGGAGGTAGAGAAGTGGGTGGAACCACCAATTTGATGGTTGATGGAGAAACGCATGAAAAATATAAATAAAGTGTACGAATGTTGAAAAGTCGCGGGCTAAAATGGAAAGTTATTGGGGTTCGTAAAGCTTGGTCGTGGTGTGGCGCATGTACAGGAGCGTAATCGTAAAAGTGAGTATTTGTTGGGTTGGACGCGCCGCCCGGCAACGAATCCGGGACGACACTGGCGTCGACGGACTGCGGAGCTGCCCGTGGCTCTGTCGGTGGCTTGGCCTTTTACGAGAAACCCTGGCAATTCTCTCGTATTTCAGAGTAAAGAGTCAGCAATGCCTCCTCAGGCACATTATGGATGCACCTACCCTCTGGCCATTGGACGCACACTGCAACACAGTAAAAACAATACCCGTGAAAACAACGGGGGCTTTACCTTGCATGTGCAGCAGCATATTATTCTGTGCTAAACCGTGCAGTCTACATCAGCAGTTTCTCGTGCGCCAACTCGACTTGCGTTACGTGTTAGTTTCACAGGGTGTCTAGCACAGCCAATTCCCCCCAATCCCTCCCCTTCCCGGTGTACCACGCGACCCTTTTTACATGACTAATAATGAACATTTCGCCTTTACCCAAGTCCTTTAGCGTCGCCTCATTTACAATAATTGCGCTGACAAAGCGGTGTGGCCCTAAATTTCTGTTGATAACCACAAGCCAATTGTTGACTACTGATCAATTAACCATTAAATTTTAACAATTTCTGGACAAAAGTTGGCAAAACAATTGGTACGTTATTACTGGCTTAGAATCTAGCTATACATTCAGAATCACCATTTGGTAAAAGCGTAACTCAATGACCTTCGCTTGACGCGATGGTTTGAAATAAATGCCATATTTTAGGAAGGTGCGCTTCGTTTATCCTTATAAGTGGTACCACTTCAAAGTGCACGTAATATGGCTGTTAGGATAAACTGGACCGAACATTATTTACAAAGTCGTTACGAGCAAGAAAATGTCTTCGTATTATCAGAAGACAGCTTCATAAAACATTAATTCTTGTAGCTAATAATATTTTCATATTCATTAGTCGCTAATATGTTTATGGAATTAGATAAATCGGATTAATTTTTTTTTAGTCCAAAATGGAATACAGAGGATGATTATCGATATATTTATCTGAATAAGCCGATTAAACGAATTAATCAAATTGGATATCCAATCTTTCATGGAATTAAATCAGCTATAATCAGGCCATTAAATCTCAACATATTTACCATTAACTCAAGCAGACTCAACTAATTAATTGTGTTTACTACGAAATTTACTTCCGCTAAGGTAAAGTTTTGTCTTGAACGTTCATTTTCGTCGATTAATCATGTAAATATTATTATAAACCCGGCGTCGTCACATGGAGAACCATTACATCTTTATCATATACATTGCCGTGTTTGGTTGTTACAGTTTTTGTATCCGCGCTCGTCTTGTTTTCTTGTTTTTTCTCCGGCTACAAGATACAAGATATCCCAACTACCCCAACCTCATGAATCGAATTTCCATAAACGTTTTCATATGCTAAACACCCTGGTTCATGCAAAGGTATTACACAAAGTGTTTCGTTTGCTTTTTGCGTAGCCCGAATTGATATTCATACGTATCATTCAAGTTAGATTCAAACACGAATGTGCAATTTCATCTACGAGTGCGTTCTTGTTAATGCTTGTTCTTATATAATCTACGTCTAGGAGGATTCCAGACGACTCTGCAAAGAGACGACTCTTGTACTGTCACATTATTTGTTTCAAATCCCAATTAGTGATTGTTAAATGTGAACTGAGAATGATCGCATCGTAATTTTCATTCAAGAGTAAAAAGTCAATGTATTCTGTATGAATTTCTGTTGTATGAGTTGAATATACATATATACACATAGAGATCTGTGTCACAGTTCTCCCGTTACAAATGCAGCACGCAAAGCTTTAATTCGACATTAGTTTTTAATGTCAACTGACATGGGGTTACAAAAAAAAAGAAAAAAAAAAACGCAAAAAGAAAAGAGGAAACCGTAAATCTGTCTGCAGAACGGGCCATAAATTTAAGGAAAAGTGGAGGTGTAAAACCACGTGACGGTGTCTAATGCACCTAACAAAGATGTAGATATAAAGCTGTCAATTAGAGCGAAGATGGCCACGAGGACGACGCAAATTGGGTCACCGATCCAATCTCGTGCACCATTTTGCGAAGCCACTCTCGCGAACTCGCTGTCAGATGTAAACACACGACTTGAATATTTGTACACAGTGCATCAAAGACGACCTTAATCCGATCGCAATACTTAATTTATTCCAAGGCTGACAAAATACTGAGCGAATATCGAGCGTCTTTGCATCGACACTCGTACCGAGCTAATTTTGAGCCTGGTGCATTTCCATATTTGAATACAGCCCCGGTTGGATATTTGAAGAGACTCCTTCTCT
>JABFPN010007562.1:0-10170 GCA_022817305.1 Leptoteleia sp. ZL-2020
TAGCCAGTACTGAATCTGTACTGGTTAACAACTGGGCCATAGTACGGCCAACGTTATCATCCCAGTACTGTGCCAGTACTGGCAGACAACAGAATCTGTACAGCTGCCAGTACAGGCAGTACGGCCGCCAGTACTGGGCCAATGCTGGGCCGTATTGTAATTTCCACATGGGAATTTATTCTTGTACTTTGAGGACATAGTGGATAAAGCCAAAAACTTACAATCAAAAATGATAAAATGTGTTCATAAAACACGTAAATATTATGATTTTTCACTTTATTTTTACAAATGTTTGAATACATTGTACAATTTTTAATTGTCCTTAAATTACAACGGAAAATTACAATTTTTTCAAAATTTTTCTCTCAGTGTATTGAAAATTTAATATGTACCTAAAACAAAGTTTAAAACTATAATATTGTTCATACTTTTATGTATCAGTCCTACTTTTCTCAGTCACTTTTTCTACATGTAATCCATATACATAATACAAAAATGATAGTCGTATGTTTAGTTACTTTTCGCCAATGCTATATCTTTTTGCTTGCATCTACGTGATTTCCTCGAGCTAAATTTAACCAGCAGTTTACAAATCATCCACTGCGCAACTATTTCGCGCCGATTCTTTTGCTTTCTACGGTATTCATTTATTCTCTTACGCAACTTAATACGTAACATTTTTAATGCAGTTGTAAAAGTCAACAAAAAGGTATAATTTATTAGTCGACTCAAATCGATATAATACTGATAATACAATATAGATAATGAGAATGAATATATGCAAATGTAAAAAAGCCCCACCTTATTTAACACAATTAATTATTCAATAAGTGTTTAGAAATTTAGCCAAGTGAAATATTAATTCCCCTTAATTAAAACGATTTCCTCGCTTCAGTCGCAAATTAATATATTAATTAATTCTTTTGTGCATTCCATTCCTCTTCTTATTTGTCAAAGAAAACATAATTTTAAACTGCATACACAGATGGCAATGTAATCGTGTGCTTCTTTTCACATTGTTCACATGATAAATAAATTTATTTCGTTTCGTTATTTGTTTTCAACGTTTAATTGTAATGTATGTTGGGTTTTAAAGTTACTCGAATAGTGTAGTAAATAACGACTTGAACTTTGTCATCGTTTGGTTGAAAAGTTATGTATAAATAGTGTTTTGTGAAAATCAAAATAACCCATGTAATAATCGTGGAAAAGCCAACATAAATCCGCACTAAATTTAAATTCGAAGTAAATTCGCTGGTGGGAGAGAGTATGGAGTATTGGAGTTGGAGTATTCCAAAAAAAAGAGGGAAGAAAAAGATAGAAAAAGAAAAAAAAGAAAAAAGGAAGTTTGCAGTGGCATGGTACTGCAGCTTCGCTTCGCAGATTCGCTCGATTGCCTCGAAGCCTTCGTAATTTGTTTTGGAGTGTCGACGACATTGAAACCGCACGCGACTCAGATTACTTGAATGGGTTAACCGTGTACACGTATCGTGCAAATATACATAAAAATATTGTGAATGTGGGAAATCTGAACGTGCGATAAACTGACCTATAATAATACTGTCATGCGAAATAATGAACCGTAATATTTTAACAAACGTGTTATTTTGCTTTCGTTAGTTTCTTCGGTAATACTGGTGACGCGGAATCATAAAATTGGATACGCTCAGTGGGAATGCATTAAATTACAGTCAAAAGAATAGGGGGGTGTTAAGTTAATAATCTAAATTGTGAATCTATATTTAATAAACCGCAGATTTGATTTGATGATAGAATATTTCGGAATGAATTACGACGGATTCGTTTTGATGCACCGAGAGAAGAATTAGGAAGAAAATTACTACGCTGAATGGTGAAATGGGGATAAATGTTGTTTACGTGTAAGAGTTATCGTAGGTTATGAAAGCGGTTATAAGAGAAGCAACAATTTTTATTATATTGGATCGTAAAAAGTTATATAATTCTTATAACATCCTTTAAAATATTTATTAAATATGACAAGTAAACCCCACATTGTCCTCACTTTACGATATTATATATATAATATATATTAATTTTTTGTTCATAATTTTTGTAAGTGTAACAATCGGCAACATTTGGAGTTCAGATTGCTAAATTAATAATTTAAATTATTGTATTTTTAAGAAGATTTAAGTAAATAGATATTACCGATCTCGACGTTCAAAAGAAGATTTTTTTCATGTCAAAAGATTGATTTGACATAGCTTGTTCTTTTTAATGATAATTAATTCTTTTCGAAAAATATTTTGAAGGAATTTTGCATTCGTCCGAAACGATATTATTTCAATGAAATGATCATTTTTAAAAGCGCAGAACAGCACGTGGTTTCCAATTAAGACGTGTAATTTTTTTTTCGTGTTTTGAAATTAATAGAAATTAAATCGCGGGAGCTTATTTTTCGATTCTCTTAATTTATTGGTTAGAATCAGTAATTGATTTAACTATTGAAACAAACGATACGTCTACATAGTGCCATGTACAGTAGTTGCACTTTTGATTGTATTCGACCAATTTATTCGCTGAGATTGGGATCCAATAGCAGGGTTTTCAAACTTCGACTATTTCTTGATCCGTATAATGTTTGCCGTGCACAAATTGAATAAAGGTAGATTTATGGTCTATATGTAGTTTCCGTCATCTTTTAATTTGTTGATACGGTTTTGATTGCTTAAATAAAAGATTTTGTTGTCTGACCAATAAGAATTAGATATATTACACGGAGAGAAAAGACGAAATAAAAATTACTAACATTGTTAGTAAAGTAATATATTAGTACATACATGGAAAAAATTGTTTTGAAAAAAATTACTATCTTAAATTAACAATTAAGCCTTATGTTTTACACTAGCTTATATTATTACTATAAGGTGGCGTTGTGATAATTCAAAAAAATGCAGTTCCATTTCTTTCCACTTTGTATTAAATTCGGTTTCACGGTAATGCATGCAACGAATAAAATAGGTAGAAATGTAAAAGAATTAACTATAATGAGACTAATTTAATAATGAAGGTTCTCATCAAGGGAATGTGTAAGCATAATTTTATTGAAATGGGCGCGTTTGGTAATGGTGAAATGATAACTTAATGGAATTTGTGCATGTATATAATAATAGTTCAGAATTGTTATGTGTTCCAGTTGTTGTTAAAACTTGCTTTCATTATTTCGCGCCTTTAACTAACTTTATAATCTAATCAAGATGAAACCCAACGACAAGAGAACATTTAAACATGAAAATAAACATGAAAATAATTTCAAACTTAAATATAAATTCAATTCAGAATAACCACACCCGCATATTACCTAATATTTTAGTTGAAAAATTTTATTAATAAATTTTTTATTCGGTGAAATTTTAGTTTAATAAAACACTATACTGTGTTCAAGATATATACATAAATTTAATATAATAAAATTTGAGTGCAAACTTTTTTTATAATTCAAAATGCAAACAGGATCCTTAATGTTTATTAATATTAATAAATATTAACAATACATCTTTATATAATTGATATTTTTATATTAAAATCGATGAATATAACGTGTTCTAATTAAAAGGCAAAATGTTTCAGTTTGATTAGAGTTAATTCAGCTAAGAAAAGAACAAAAATATTGCTGTTAAAAATTGCATGTGCTATTCAAGTATGACATCATTTTAAGAGTTCTTAAACTTACATTCGTAGGATAAAACTTTTATACCACTTCTTTAACGTTCTTTTCAATATATTTTACGACAGTTCATTCATTTTATTATACTCTTTCAGCAAACTAAAATATATTTTAATTTTATTTATAAATTTCCATTGTAAAATTTAAAAATCAAGAAAGTTCAATATGTATTTAAAAGGGAAAAAAGCCAATGTCATTTTAATCATACTCTTTTTCGCGGTAAAAAATATTGTCTATGCGTTATATAAAAAAAAAAAAAAACAAAAAACAAAAAACAAAAAAAAACATAATACTAACTAAATTGAGAAATATTTGTTATCAAATGCGCAAAAGTTCTTTTGAAAAATGTTACAGGAAATTAGCGGCGTACGTAATGTAGAGGTAAAAAGACTTGTTTGTCTTTGTTTTTGCCTTTTGATTGAACAGAGCTGTCATAAATACAATAACTTTATTTTAGAGAAATGCTACAAAATAACAGGGAAAATTGACTCAAACAAATTGTCTCCCTTTAACAAAACAAAGGTTTTAATTTTGCTTCCTCTAGAAATCATCGTTGCTTTAATTCTTTATACGCTTTTAAGTCTAATATTTTAATTCTTGTCATTTAATTTAATTTATTGCATTTCGAACGACTAGTTTGATAAGACTAAAAAAAAAAAACTTATTCATTTCCACCGAGCCATAAATTACGCACAAAAATCACGAAACAGTAACGTTTCTTAATTCTATATTGTATTATCGGTGAATATTTGTAAAGCCACCAATAAAATTCGTTTACATTAAACGCCATATTTCATAGGCAATAAATCTCGGGTATAATACGATAAAAAGATTTGTCCCATATTTTCGTTACTAAACCGACCCTTTTCCATCCCATTAAAAATCTTAATAACATTAACATTATTTACATCACACCACCGGTATTCTATACTTTTTGAAATTTAATCTTCCCCCCACCCTGGTAAGGAGGGGAAAGAAAAAAAATATCGAGAAAGAAAAAAAGGGACAAATCCGACGATTACGAAAAGGAAAAAGTAATGGCGTTTCCTCGGCAAAAAAAAAAGACTACTGCATGACTGCTCGATCAAACGAAAAATCCGCTGAAGAGGCAAGTGCCCAGCCGAGAGTGTCAATTAAAGGAACCAACTGGTCGGCCGAAGGACCTTCCACTCCGTCAATGATTATCATGAATTTGGCAATTTTTCATAAACTTTTTTCCTTACGGGCGTACAAATGACGGCAATAAAGAAGGGAGTTGGTCGATGGTCCAGAGCCGACTGTGCGCGATGTGTTTGACGGTGCCGTGAGTGCGAGCGCGTTACGCGTGCGCTGTGCGGACTGTTCCAAACATCGTAAGGCGCTGCGAGGTTACCGCACAGTCGGTCGCAGGACTCGTCGTGGGGCAGACAACTTCTGTCGGGGAACCAGCCGCTTCTCTCTCTCTCTCTCTCGCTCATCCACTCACTCTTTTCCCCTGCCTTCCTCTCGTTCGCTCCGTTCGGCCCTCGAAGAAGAAGTAGAAGAAGAAGTAGAAGACGAAGAAGAGGAGGAGAGCTTTTTCGTCCTGCCGACCGTGTAGCCGCGAAGCGATATTAAGCCTGGCTGATAAGTAACGACCGGTGACACACACGCGGCTCGCAACAGCCGCGCGACGAGCAACCTCCCCATCCCGGTCCCACTCCGAGCTATCAGCCGCTAAAATCTGCGCGAGTTCCGGTGACAGCTAATCCCGGTGGCCAATCGGTCCATGACAGATGGAAAAAGTGGCGCCCTGACGTCGCGTCGCAAGCGGGCGACAATTTGGGATACGATCCGGGACCATTTGGGATACAGTGCTGGTGCAATGGAAATGAGAGAGTGCGCTCGACGGAGACAGGGGAGCCGCAAGTGGAAGCGAGATCGGTCAGTGTTGTGGTGCCGCCGCGAGGAAGCAGGCCCGCAGGCAGCCTCGCAAGCCGCAGTGTAAATAGGACCCCGCCGAGCAAAGTGTACATAATCGGCGCGATTATAGGCGAATTCGCGTTATTTCAACCCCACCCGCCGCCGCCGCCGCCGCCGCCCCTCAGCCAAAGTTAGCCCCCCCCGTTCTATCCGTCTATCTATCCCAATCTAGCAAATCTGTCTGTCTGTAACGTGATGCGCTAGGATAAACTGTATAAAAAATTAGAATAGAACAAAGTGAGTAGAGAAAAAAAAAAAAAAAAAAGAAGAGTGCGCGAGCCCGTTGGAACGTTGGTTCGTCGGTGGTGAGCACGCTCGAAAGATCGAGGTCGGAGCAGTACGGGTATTCAAAGCTTAGCCTTCCTCGCTCGGACGTAAGTTACGATTTAGCAACACGGTGCGCCACGCGGTCAGATGCTCGGTCGGTGCAACCGGTGCCGCTTCCGATCGCGGGCAATCGCGTCCGCGGGAGCCCAGTAGAATAAACGAACGTAAATTTGTAGGCAGCTTTATTTGTTATTAACGGTTAAGGGACAGCGAGAATTCGACGCTAGGTCGTTCTCCAAGTGTGTGTGTGGCTTTACAGTGGCGAGTTGAGTGGCGCGCGCGCGGGGGTGGGGACAGTCGAGTGGAGGGCAAAAGTCAGCTGCGTGCGATGCGCCCCACGGCGAGCTCTTGATTCCGCGACAAAGTCGATTGCCGGTGCCAATTATGAGAGCTAGGTCCTGAAAGAGGCATGCCGTCCTTGACCTCGAGATGCGAGGATTCGACTCTGAGGCTGCTGCTTTCGCTACTATTACTGATCGCGGACAGTCGCTCGGGCGCGTCGAGATAGCACCTGCGTGGGTCGTCGCAGGTGCAAACCATGCTGAATACGCGGGCCAATATGAACCAGAGCGCCGGTAGTGCCGGCCCGCTAGGCGTCCTTCGGGGTAACATGAGCACCGTCGCTGACACGGCCGGAACTTGGTCTTCCTACGGCGCGACTCCGTCACCGCTGTCATCGTTGCCATCGTTGTCTACGTTGCCGAGCCACGTGACGGACGACAGGGGCACCGATCGTGCCACCGATCCAGCCACCACCGATCCAGCCAACGCACCGACGATTCTTCTAAACGAGACGTTTGCCAGCTGCGCCACAGCTGCCCCGGACAACGGCACCGACACTCCCGAGATGGGTAACGAGGCGAGCAGCCAGGAGGACGCCAGTCTCCTCAACTGCACCGAGCCGGCGAGCCCGGAGCTCGACGGCGCCAACGCCACCGCCTCCTACAACGAGACCCTCGAAGGTCTCAACGTCACCAACCACACCGAGTACGCCTACCTGTACCCATCGGGCTACAGCATGCTGCAGATCGTCATCTGGTCGGTCATCATCACCGTCGTCATGATCGTCATCGTCGTCGGCAACATGCTCGTCATCATCGCCATCGCCACGGAGAAGTCCCTGAAGAACATCCAGAACTGGTTCATCGCCAGCCTCGCCGTGTCGGACTTCTTTTTGGGCCTGGTCGTCATGCCTTTCTCGCTCGCCAACGAGCTCATGGGCTATTGGATCTTCGGCTATTGGTGGTGCGAGATCCATTCGGCCATGGACGTTTTGCTCTGCACCGCCAGCATAATGAATCTGTGTCTGATTGGCCTGGATCGCTACTGGAGCATCACGCAGGCCGTCGACTATCTGAAGAAGAGGACGCCCGCTAGGGCCATCCTCATGATCACCCTCGTCTGGATACTGTCGGCCTTCGTCTGTATACCGCCGCTGTTGGGCTGGAAAAGACCGGCCCCCGAAGAGCTTCTGCCAAAGTGCAAGGTAAGCGGCGACAGCTTTCACGCGCCACTCTGCATTAATTCCGCGCCTCGAGTGGGTATACCCCTCCCCCTTTCCGGCAATCCAACTTTCGCCATTATTCAGCCCACACCGATTTTCCATTCACCGCCCGGCACACCTGTTTGTCAACAATTGTTAAACGTAGCTGCCTCGCGTCTCGCAACCCAGCCTTATCCGCAAAGTGTCAAAGTAACCAAAGTGAGAGAAAAAATATAGTAATATCAACTATACGCATAGTTAATTTCCGTGAATACTATACAATTTTAGTTCTAGTTACCCAGTTTTGAGTTAAATTAACTATAATATGGTTAATTGAACCAGAATTTTAGTAATCACGAAAATTAACCATGTGACTTTTCTTCTCAGTGCATGTTCAACTTGAAGGTACCAGTTTTTATTTGAGACCTTCTTATGACTCGGCGAGTCATCTATCAGGGCAACACCGAGGGTTCGTAGCTAGGGACAAATAAACTCCGCTGGGGCAGGGAGGGGGGGGGATTTTGGTGTCACAGAAGTGTCTGCGTGTAGCTTAATTGTGGCATTCGAATAGAAGCTACGCTCGAGTCAAGCACGGTAAATTATTCACTACTTGTGGCTGAGTCTATGAATGTGTGCGCCAACACACATTTTCCTCTTTTTTTTTTGTTTGTTATAAAAACGAGTCATATATATTCAAAGGTATTCGTTATAAGTGATTTCTTTATGGCGCTTGAATAAATAATACGGATAAATTATTCGCGGCAACTTCTTCTACTGATGCGACTAAATTTGTAACTTGGTACCATTAATGTTCTTTTATCGCGTAAGGTTTATTATCCATGAGCTCTGTCAAAAGCCATAAATCCACCAAATGTGCCAAATTTTGCTCGTATATAATTGAACTTCCGAACGAATTTACTGAATATTTTTTTCGTACAAGGATTAAACAAAAAATAATAAAAAAAAAAAATAAAAAATAAAACACTTGCAATGTTTTACGTGTTAAACGAGTTATTTGTTTGTTACAAAACTACAAACTATCTAAACTTCTTGAGGCCATAAAAGAAATGCGATATTTTACTCGATAAAAGAAAAAAAAAGAGAGCGCGCTCGTTTCAGTCGGACGACGAATTTGTCAGATGTGCGTGATTGCGTTACTTTGCAACGTCTTAAATGTGCTCTACGCGAACAAGTCGTATGCCGAAAAAGGTCTTCATCAATCGTTCGAAGCGCCGACGAAGTCGTTCCGAGTGCGCGAAGCGCGACACGAAACGTCGGACCGAGCCAATAATCCAGCCAATTCCGCACATCGGAATATATTTTTTCGCCGCACGTGGAGTGGATCACGTGCGGAAAGTTATTTCCCGACGACAGCCGGCTTTTATGCACCGCAGTTTCGGTGCACTTTTGCGCGCAACGCTCGTCAGCATTCGATTTCCATGCGAGGTCAAGTCAACACTCCCCGGCTAGACGCACGGCGGGCTCGTATATTTCTGCCGCCGTGCTATTTCGCCGTGTCTATTCCGCCACGCCTACGGAGAGAGCTGGCAATACGTTTCACATCCCCGATAGCCTCGCGCTCGCGGAATATGTTTTCTTAATTGACACGACCGTCCGTCAGAATTCCACTCGCACTTTTCTTTCTTATCGCGTCGACAATTTTGTGACGAATAACATTGAGAGCAGGGATCTAATGAAATTTACAATAACATGCTGGTAAAGTGAACGTGTGTAATTGAAAAATATGAAATTTTTTTTAATTAGTAAAAAGTATTTCTATTTTTATAAGTTTATGTGAATATAGTAATATTCTTTTGCATTTCCATTGTGGAATTAATAATATTTAAGATAAATTGGTTCGTCATATTAATGTTTAGTTTTTAATATATTACCTTTTTACAAGTTGTAAAAATGTAAAACAAGTTAATCCATAGTGTCAAGTGTTTTAGTCTTCGTGTAGTTGTTCAAGGGTTATTAATTGTTTTTCAAAGTTCATTCCACTTTATCTTTCTTAGGGTATATATTTATATCGTATATTAGATACAATTAATATCATTATTTTCATCCACATAATATTATACATTCAGAAAAATTATATAATAAATTATATCATAACTACACATATATCCCCGAGTTATTACAAATGTAGTAAATTTTATTATAGAATTTTTCGTAAAGTAACAAAAATATGTTCTTGGTTTTATCGCATAATAGTATGTAAAGTTATTCCCGAAACAAAAATTAGTTAAAATTGCATAAAATATATATACTGGAAGATTTAAAAATTCTTGATTTCAAACACATGCGTGTCTACTCTAGCTGAATTTTCTATATTCTCGTTAGGCTTTTCAATATTTTTGGTCTAAAAATAGAGCATTTAAAGATCGCGATTTATATATCAATATAAATGATTGCTTTTGCAAAAAAAAAGAAAGAAAGGAAAAATATTGAATGTCAGACATCTCTCGAACGTTTGAAAGTTTCCGATTTTAAATTCCCGAGGCAAAATTTTTACCTTAAATTTGGAGGTTCATTGAGGCTTTTTAGAGGCTTACAATTTAAAATTTATCATATGTTAAAGTTGTTCTCAATGTATGCTCCTTCGATGAATCTTTTTCCATTTTTACATCAAGGAGCACATTTTGAGGATACTTTAAAGTCCCAAAAAATACTCCTACGACCTCCTCATTTCAAGATTCCATTGACTCATGACAGTCTCAAGCATGCTCCT
>JABFPN010007563.1:0-10169 GCA_022817305.1 Leptoteleia sp. ZL-2020
TGGCGCGTGGTGGCCTGCCGGGGCTAGGAAGGAGATAGGCTAGTGGCGCTGAGTGGCCAACCGGGGTGAGCGTCCACGTAGACGAGCCTGGCCTCGTCTAGTGGTAAAGGCAAGAAGAGCAAGGTGGAGGACGTAAAGTACAAGCAGCTACTGCGTCCTCGACAGAACTCGTCTTGAATCGAACTGTAAAATGCATGCAAAGTGCGTGCATTATATACTTTTAGGATGGGGGTGAGAGGGCGACGGGGAGAGAGCGAGGTAGTAAGATTAGATTCCTAAGATGAGTTTTTGTGATGAGCGATTATCGGCAATTCGGCGCAAACAACTTTTTGCTGCTATTGAAGATAGCAGTTTTTGCCGATATAGATATCTCTTACAAATCTCTAACAAATATCTTAAATACTTTCAATATCAAATTTTATGGTATCATTTTAATCTCACAAAGCATACTATCAATTTACCATAATTATTATTATTATTATTATTACAATTATTCCATAAATTATTTTAATTTTAATGTGGATTATATAATAAGATTATTTGATAATGTGGCAAACTAGATTTGCCGTAATAAATTTTAGTTGGAAAAATCACTTTATAATAATTATTTATATTTCGTGCCATTTATCTGGAATGACGTGGAATCGCATCGCCGTCATCGAAAACAAACCAAGACGCGTCGTCGCAAAGTGAATTAAATGACTTAATTGCGCCGTGGAGTTTGATTTACGGTCGTGCGGCTAATTCTTTCAATCGATTAAGGCTGATTGTTCAATCAGTCACTTGTACCGTGCTTGCGCCGGTGTATCACTATATGGAGAGGATCCCGCAATTCGCGTCCTCTTTATTTTTATTTCGTTCCACGGTTTGAAGCAGGAGCGATCGAATCCGAACGTTCGTACGGCTCCACGTTATTACCGACTACTTCGTTATTTCGAACGATCAGGGTGGAAAAGTAATAACGCCGAGAACGGGCCGTCGCAGCTTTCTAGTCACACATCGAACTCGAGGTCCCTTTACATCGCATTTTCTTGTACACGGTTACGATATAGAGTGCCATACATTTATATATATATATTATAAATATACACCATCGAGGGTCCGAAAATAAGTTTAAAATGTTTCCACCGCGTATTGCAGGAAAACCAGCGGCAAAACTTTTTGTAAATGTAAATAAAAGTAAATATTTTGGAAAGTCAAGGAGAATTAACGAAAAAAAGGTATGATTAGAGGCAGATAATTGAGATTTAAAATAATTATGGTTGAGATGGATTAAAATAGATATTTCGCGTGGAAAATGTTCCAGATATGAGAGATATATACTCAGATATGACCAGATATATACTCTTTGTATTAATAAAGGTCAAAAGAATTGCTGAGTACTGTTTCAAATGCTTCAACAATTTTTTTGTGAAATTATTTCCAAAATATTAAAAGTACAAAGAAGTCTCCTTTGTTTTTAATAAGAACTGACATCCCCAATGATTTTAAACGATTTGAAATTGCTTGTTGAGTTACTGCTAATGTAAGTACAAGTTCTCGTTACATTTGGCACAAATCATAATTCTAATTATACTTCAATTTTCGTACACTTTCACCCTTTCTTCTTTCGTCCCTGGTCTTCGACGTCAAATTCATCAAACCTCGACATTTTCGAACGAAAAAAAAAATTATATTTTCAAGACACTAACATGTAATTTTAACCAAAACTCAAAAATAACATCATCTTGAGTCAAACAGCTGAGATTTATTTGCAAAACTAATATATCTGATTAGAATCACTAAATCACTTAGCTACCAACCAACCTTCGCGAATTATAGAGAAAAGTGTTTCCTCCTTTACGTTATTAACTTAAAGTGTTATATATTAACATCTTTCCACACTCGAAGCACGACAGTTTATATGCATAAGATCGCCATCATCGATCAATCATATTCAACGTATCATCCAAAGTTCATTATTTCAATGCCTTCATCTTCTTATTTGTCTTCATCGATCAGCCTCTCGGTTCGCTTGCGCGAAACAATTTTCTTCAATTTACAACTTTTAATTTCTGCGCTCCACGCAAATTTATCACAATATTCTCGTATTAATACCAAAACTTGTAATCCTTCACGAATGACAGGGCCGACGGCTTTGAAAGCCCCGGCGTTTCCCGCGAATCCAATAAATCGTTATTTGCATTCATATTCCGCTTCGCCATTAAACAACCCCGTTTGATCGTTTCTATTAATTAAGACGCAGCAAAAAAAAAAAAAAAAAAACAATGCCCTTTGTTCGCCCGTTATAACGCATTTATTTTGCAAAATCGTCTCAACATTGCAAGATAAAAGAAAATCCAATTTACCCTTAGAGCCATTTTCAGGGAAATATTTTCCATTTAAGAATGCGTCCCCTTCATTAGCGGGGGGGGGGGAACATTTATTTCGCATTTGAAAAGGATCCTTCATATAAAAGGACGAATGAAAATTCGACAGGGGATTTTTATATAAAATATTACTGCGATATTGAAAAAGGGAATATCCAGATTTTCCTTCCAGTTTTTCCTTTTCAATCGTACATCAATTTAAAAGGGGCATGCTTTCAAAGTAATCAAGTTATCCTTCTTTTATTTAATATAATTAAATAAAGTGGAACGCCACTAACGTGCCATAAATTGTTCCGAAAACTGTGGTATAGGGCTGTATTAAAATCGTTCCGCGATGCTGGATTATTTGCAACGGCAGTAAGACCAGACCAAGCGTGCATGAATCATCCAACGACAAAGAAGCGGAGTACCGATAAAGCCGAAACTGGGGACGATAGTGAGCGAATTGAACGGTCAGTTTGGTCGCATCATTTTCATCCTAAACGACCGCAGGACAGTTAGCGCCACCGTGGGACTCATTCTTAGACACTGTTACACCTGGGTTCCAAATACAACTACCGAGCAGAAACTACGAATTTCTGCCAAAGTTGCGATATAATTCCAGTCATTCGTTCCGGCAAGTTTCGATCATTCATTGTCAAATTGTTCCCCGTTACATTGTTCGGCGTTGAAATTTAACGGGAAAATAAGTTTATTAACTCAATGTCGTTCGCTCTGGTTCCACAATTTCATCGGGCTTCGTGTTGATATGCTTGTTATGTTTCCAGTCGAAAAGTTGCAGCGAGAGAAATTTATTAGTAGTTGCTAGTAGGCTTTATAATAGCTCGGGGATATGTTTGTGTTTATAGTATTCCTTTTAATATGATTTCGTTTTTTTTTTTTTAAAAAAAAACTATTAGATTTAAATGTGACCTTGGAATAGAACTTGTTATTTCGTTGGTACCAATTTACCACTAGAGTTTTTTGTCAAACTCTAGTGTAGTTGACACTAGAGTTTGACAAAAAAGAAATATCTTTCCAGGTGGCTGTGTAGACTGGTGGTAAGTTGGCAACTGGTGGCTAAGGTAACAGGTTCTATTCCCTGCTAATGATATTTTTTCCAATACTTTTTTAAAATATATAAAATAATATTTCATACTTTACTATATCGTATCATAAGAATAAAATATCCCAGGAACAATTAATAAATTTCTCATAATTTCTAATCATATAATCATCTTCAAAATAAGATTTCAAGATTGAAATTTATAAATAAAGTGAATTTCGCAAATTAGATTGTATGAAATACAATGAAAAAAAGTTTGCACCATATTTATGTATCCATGTAAATATATTTTAGTCATTTATTGCAAAATGTGGAATGAAGCTTTGCTCAAGTATTCAGTTGAGTGTAAAACAAGCACGGATATTCGACCTATGTGGAAGAATTGGAGTTGCGATAATACTCTATTTATTAGGTTGTATCACGGAATCGTTTACTAGTACTTGCAGATGGCGCAATTCCAAGCATGATCGTCCTCATTCATAAACAGAATTTTTCGCATTGACAACGGTTCGAAGAATGCAGCAATTGATTTTCATTCAAATTATTATTTTCATACACAATTCTTGCACCAATACCACTGGAAGGCAACTCGAATAGAAGTTATATTAATTTTTATCGTTGGAACGGTGCATTTGTGATATTATTTTACTTATGACAATTTCAGCTTTTAAATGTAACTTTAAGCGTGATAGAATTTCAGTTTCATAGACTAAAACGGTATTTCATCGTATTTAAGTTCACGTAAGTGAGCTCGAATAGAAATTTCTATTATGTACATTATGTTTTCAGACAGAAGGTACAATTGGAAGATATTTAAGATTGAACTTTTAAATTAAAAGTGGCGATGATTTCATGGCGTTGTAATGGATTTCCTTTATATTAATCGTATTTTTGATTCAAGACACTAATTACAATATTAATTCCACTTTGTTATTAAGTAACGGATTTTGTATTAAGCTAAGCACAAATCTACAAAAATACAATCAAAAATTGTAAAATGTATTCATAAAAGTCTTACACTGAGAAACTTATATATATAGTCTTATACTTTTCTACTAATATTTACTAAATGACTTTTAAATTTTACTATTATTAACAGTAGAAATAATTACTTTTCCAATATATCCTCAAATTGATACAAAAAAATAGTAATTTGTGATATATCTTTTTTCTCAGTATAGATATTATGATATTTCACTTTATTTTTACAAATATCTGAATGCATTGTACAATTATTGATCGTACTTACAACCTTATCCATCACGACCTCAAATTGCAACGAAAAATATTAATTTTATCAAATTTTTTTCTCTCGTTGCATATTCCATAACGACAGTTTGCATTTAAAAGTGGCTCCTCGCGCGCTGACTCAAGTTCATCGCATTTGAGCGCAGAAGTCGGTTGAATTGGGCAGCCCGATGTTGCGGTAAATATCGCGTTGCCTTTAATACGATTTCGCCCCGTGCAGTTATGCCCCGCTAAGCGAATTACCAAACGCCTCATAACGCAACCATGCCGCGCGGATTCCCGGTTCAGTGTGTAAAGCCGAAGGCGCGCGGTTAATCATATTTACCTCAGGGTAACTTATGTGCCACTCATCTAATGTACGTTAACGTCGTTAACAACGTTCCGATACGCGATTCAATTGCAACAGAAATTTTCGCACCCGGCAAAACCCAACTCGGCGAACTCGGAAAATGAGGCCATTATCGCGCACAGCTCAGCTTGTTATCCGCGCCGCGGCGGGGCTCATTTTCAAAATTCCACCCGCAACAAGGATTATGATATTTGAAATTGAAATTCAAAGTTGGATGCGAAGCTCAAATTCAGACAATGCATCGTTGGAACAACGCAACAATGCTTGATCGAAACTGGAGGGACGTCGTGTAGATATCAACTTATAGTCACTGTAGGATTTCTGATAATTGCACCGCGGTCAAACAAAAGCGAACAATTGGCCAGTTGAAATGATTACCGCGAGGCAACTTTTTATTGTTACATTAAAGTAGAAGTTTCCCGGAAGAGTTTAAAATTTGACGAAGAGTTTAAATTAAAAAAATGTGGGAATTAAAAGAAATTATTATATTTTATTGCATTTGAATTTTATCCTAATCACTGAAAAAACCTTTCTTTTCTTTTTTATATATAAAATTTTCAATGGTACTGAAGAAAATTGAAATTTGAACAGGGAGAAAAAAGATTGGGTCAGCTTTCTAAGAATAATTGTCACGTTTTGCTAACTTAAGAGAGTAGGAAAGGTTCCTAGATAGTTATAGGATCTTGCCTAGTTTCCTAGGTAGGTTCCTAGATATAGGATTTTTCCTAGTTTCCTAGCTGGGGTCCTAGGTCAAAAACTAGATGATAACTGATCCGAAATTCCGACCTAGAACCCCAGCTAGGAAACTAGGTAAGATCCTATAACTATCTAGGAACCTACCTAGGAAACTAGGCAAGATCCTATAACTATCTAGGAACCTACCTAGGAAACTGATTTGTATACCTATACCCTACCAGTAATCATCCAACATTGGTCTTGCATTGAACAATTTTTTTAAATCACCAGTACTGCTTCAAGTTTGGATCAACTATGGCGTTGATATTTTGCCTGGCATGTCTTACATCTGGTTATCT
This sequence comes from Leptoteleia sp. ZL-2020, assembly GCA_022817305.1. Lineage (NCBI taxonomy): Eukaryota > Metazoa > Arthropoda > Insecta > Hymenoptera > Scelionidae > Leptoteleia > Leptoteleia sp. ZL-2020. The sequence goes on from JABFPN010007563.1 coordinate 6,046, forward strand.
TCTGTTCTTGTTAATAACCAAGCTCAAACCAGTACCAACCCCATCTCTTTACCAAAGTCTAGCTAACAGTACTGGGCCAGAATCTGCCCCATAGGTCGACTCTGGCAATTATCCACAGAGAATTTCTCAAATTTTGCAAATATATAACCAATTTATTATCAATGTCAGTAATTCTTAATAATCTTTTCTTTCCACGAAAACGTTTCATTCTTCAGTTTCAATAATTTTTAATATACTTTTAGCAATGTTCAATGGCGCCGTTATAGGAACGGCATCGAAGCAAGAAGTTCATTCCCCGGAATGACATAAAGTATGTCAATAATCGCTGTAATATTTTTCCGCGCCCAACGTAATATCCGACGGTTAAATCGAAGATGATACAATGAAGACGGAGCTCGGCGCCGAAAATTTCAAACTTCGATACACAAATGCAATTATGTGACACCGTCTCGAAATAATAGCCCCGAATTGCGGAAGTTCAATCGGCTCAATAAATAGTTCAAATAAGTTGCCAAGTTTCTGCGGCGGCAATTTCGCGCGCTAACCGAAATGAAAGCGAACTTATGCGTCTTTGGGACATAGATATCGCATGGTTAATTTGGCGAATTATCACGGCAATTAAACCTAATCCAATTGTTAATCAACGAACACCGCCGCGCCATTACTACCGCTGGTAATCGTTCTGCTTTGGCTTGTAGTGCGAAACCTCGCTACCGAAGTCCCACGACGATTAGCTGCTCCGTAACTTGATCGAATTTTTAGCTCAACGAGCGAAAATTGAAAACTTTTCCCCCGGTTAAAGTTCCCTTTTAACGTCACGCCCATTAATAATAATGATTCGATAAGACTTCGATGTTGATTGTTTCAGAAATGAAACGTACTGGTAATAATTGTATACGAAAAATTGCCGATAATCAGAGGTATATTTACTTTTTTTCTGGTCAAATTAGGGACATTGGTTAAAAGTGAGAAATTTTATGAGATATTACAGAAAAATTTTGTTTTACAGTACCACTTTAATATTTTCTATTTTCAGTCACTATTTATCTTCTCAGTATATTATATGTGCATAATAAATGATTGAACTATGAATTTAATGAAAATCAATATCTTTGTTTAATTAATTTGTTATTACAAGCAGAACAAACATGAATGTAAAATTGCTAATTATATTGTGAACGTGGAATATTCTTGATAATGCATTGCAAATTCATGTATTAGGGGTATAATTAAGTCTGTGTGGTTTTTACTAAAAAATTGAAATTCCCAATAACTTTAAACGATGTAAAAGTAATTGTGGCGTTACTCCTAATGTAATAAAAAGTTGTTATTACAATTTCGTACACTTTCGGCCTTCTTTTTTAAGTACTTGGTCTTTGACGTCAATTTTATCGTGCTTCAATTTTTAAAACTTGCTAATATTTCAATTTACGTCATCAAGAAACGTCTATAACCTTACGATACGATCTATTATATCAGAGAATTTTAAATTTAATTTAATAATGGCGCCATCTTTTGTCAAGTATATAAATCTATTAACCTATATTCCCAAAACTATTAACAATTTATTAAATTTTACATATTTTTCTACATTACGCACATAATGAAAATTTTAAAAACGAAACTGAAATGACCGGAAATAAAAAATAATTAAAAACGTTTTTCTCCATTAAAGTTCTATCTATCGATTTATTTTACGCCGATATCAGTTAGATGGGAGGAAAATCTTGCTCATTCCTCGACTCGGGTTCGCGTGTTATTTGAATTCATCAAGGATTAACTTGTTAGAATTGGAAGGTAGGCGAAATTGGTGGGATTAGTCTGTATACGCGAACTATTGAATTTGGTCTTGACATTCCCGACGTAATGTCAGCGCGCATTACCGCACTTTCTGCTACTAGATAAATTTCTGACGCTGAGCCGGGTCAGACAACCGTTACTACATGCGCCATAACACCGAGGCGTCATTCCATTCCTTGTTTACGAACGAAATGATTTCGTGTCGTAATATCCGCCCGTGTGGTTTCGCTACAAAACGACCCGTATGCACCAATTTAATAAACTTTCCATGATATTTTGCTTGGCATTTTAGCAATAATTTACTGTTCATTCTATTCCATAAAGTCCATTCCAATTAAAAATAAGCTTCAACAACGAATTCAAATTAAAAAATATAATTAGTATAGGAACGATAAAAAAAAAGATCTAACAAGATCTTTTTACTTTTTGAATCTAAGTAAATCAAATTATCTTTAATCTAAATGTTTTTATTTTCTGAGTAAAAATAAACATGATCGAAACGTGGTCAAATTTGATATAATAAAATGTTCATGCTTAGAAAAGCTAACAAATTTTTTATACAATTTACTTTTACTTTTTTTATACAATTTACTATTCAATTTTAATCTATGTTCGTTAAACTTTACATGTTTGAAGGGTAATGTATTAGGTTAGTATTTTACTATTCGATTTGTTCCGATGTCCATGATTTATATCTTTATTTGAGCTGAACATTAGAGATAAAACGAGAGTAATAAAAAATTACGCGGATTACCGTGTGCTTACGTAGAAATAGTTCTCGTTTTTTATGCATGTATATGTGCGTATCGACTGATTTTTTTTTAGTTTTACTTTTTTTTGTAGAAAGTAAGGAAGTAGATAAGCATTTTAATTCAGGAAGTTAAAGGGATATTTCTTTTTATATTATTCCGAAATTCTGCTGCTGTAGTACTTAAGAATAACTCCAAGTTCTTCGATGTAAAATCGATTGAATGTTATATGTATGATTATATGTGAAGTACGAAAAAAAAAGAATAATATGGAAAAGGGATGTGAGAAAATATCAGTACAGACAGTAGTACAAATTTAAACAAATTTAAAAAAGTATTCTGAAGAAGAGTTCAAACAGTCTATAAATAATTATAATTATTATAAATAATAGAAATGTATATTTATAGTAATAAAATCACAAAACACTGTAGAAATGTTAAGATTTTATAATATTATATACATATAAGACTTAGAATATAAATGTCTCTTTTGTCTATATTAAAAACTTATAAAAATACAAAAATGAAATAAAAATTTAAAAAGTAAACTGTTTATTGAAACCCAGCAACTTAATTTTAGAAAGGAAACGAAGCAGTTGTAGCACTAATTATTTGAGTAAACTCATTTATTTTAGTAGAGACAGAACAAACAAATGGGAAATTAAAATACTTCTCCTATGTACATGTAAAAATATAAACATGTTTTAAAAAGTAATTTTTAAAAGAGAAAGCAACTTTCCTACCGCAGCTGTTTCTTTAATTATCTGTTGCACAGAAGGAAATGTAACATTAGTAGTTTTAAATATTACTGGATTCAACTAAATTTAATTTGACAGATCAAACATTTCATTATATTAAAAAAAAAGTATAAAATTTGAATAAATTGCAATTTTATCTGTACTAAAATTTTCATCATTTGAAAAATCAACCTTTTTTCCACCAGTAATGATAAAGCAAGTGACTAAAGTGACCGATAACTAAGTAAGTGGTGATTGGTGACTAGATTTTTCCCCCAAAATTTTGTTCAAATATCTTCCATAAATTATATTGTACGACATTAACTTGAATACTAAAAAACACACAATTATTTCAAATTTATTATAAAATATAGTAAGCCACATTTCTCTATATATTTCTCCACCTTCCAAAGTCCCGATGGGAAGATAAAATATTTCCAAGTTGGAAAAGCGGAAGAATAGCGGGGATTGAAATGAGGAGTGGATGCGAGAAAGAGATTCAAATGACTGATATGAAAACTTGTTCGGTGGTTGGCGATTTTGAAGACGACAAACGCAAAGCTCGGAGCGACGCGCATGTAACGGATGTAACGCTGGCACGTCCAAACAGGTAAATCCCGATAAAGAGGGATACGTCCGTTGAAGTTACAACGCTCGCGTGTGAGTGCGCGTTCTCTTGCTCGCGGGTCGCCTTCGCGCGCGCCGAGCCCAAGACGGCGCGAGCGCTTGTGCGAGGCAGGGCGCGCGCCAACGAAAAAGGAATAACCGCGATTGGCTCAGCAGATGAGCACAAAGCCCGGCATTCACGGCATTCAGACGCTATCCTCCTCACACCCAC
>JABFPN010007564.1:0-10169 GCA_022817305.1 Leptoteleia sp. ZL-2020
TTATAAAATATTTATAAAATATTACAACAATATAATCGTGTGGACATTTGAATATTTAAAAAATATTTTTATTTTTGAAAAAAAATATTGATAAAATATTATATAAATATTATGTGTTATTAGGGTACGGTTATATTTTTGTTTTTCAACAAATTATTTCCACTGCGGCAACATTATATAAATATTTTGAAATATTAATTAAATATAACATAAATATTATACGGTGGACATTTTAATATTTATAACATATTTTCTGTAAATATTTTATAAACATTTTTGTACTAGGGTTGTATTTAACTGTAATTAATAATATCCTAACTATTTATATAATTATATAAGTATGTGTATGTGTTTCTTACACAGTAAATAATAACAATAATAATAACAACGATAACAACAACATTAATAAAACGCATATACATTAATTCAATGTTTTTTCAATAAAGATTGTTTTGTTTCGACTATAAAATTGAACAACCATTGCGTAAAAGCGAGAACGAAGAAAAGCGAAAACAATGAGAGTTTTAACAAAAGTTGAATCGTTTATTGACGAAAATTTCATTCGGGCGAATGACAATGAGTATTCACGGATTCAAACAAACAAAATCGCAGCCTGAGAGCGCGGTAATAAATTATTCCTCGATAATCTCGATATAAATCGATAGATTTAAATGCCACGAATTGTAATAATTCGTGTATAAGCGGGGCGGAAAAAATTTGTCGCTCGAATCATTTCGGGTGGCGAAACAATAAAGAAAAGGTTATCGGGCCCCGAAGGCCCCGGCTATCGGCGAGGCTGAAATAACGCAATCGAGTGGAGTGAAATTGATTTGAGGGGAGGAGCGCGATATGAAGGCTGATTCGTGCAATGCCATACCGTGCAATACTGCCCTGGTCATAACATAACCTATAATGCGCGATAATGTACGTGTGAATTGATTTAAACGTCAGCATTTGGTGATAAATTTGTAAAATGCGTTTAATACGTCGGCACGGTTCGCATGGTGTTCCCTTGATTAGTTTTTGTCAACTAATACATTTCTAATGCAAAGCAGAGCGTATTTTTTGCCGAGACTACGCGAATTCAACATTCCAATTGCATTATAAAAAGTGTCTTATCTCGCAGTATTATATGAAGCACAAATAGCGATATTATAGCCATATTATATATGAAAGGTACCGAATATTGTTATCGTTGATATCAATAAGAACAATTCGAACGCAATAAAAATGGTCAAGCCAAAGGGACACGACAGGCCGATGAAATATAAATCAAAGCATAATAACAGCAATCACGTTGAGGCGAAGAAAGACAGCAAATCTAAAATCTTGTTTACGTTTTTGACCCTTACTTGTATCGGAGTCGCCGGCTGGTGCAGTTACCGAGGATACTTGGAAACTCGAGTTAATACACCGTTTGAAGTAGAAAAGGTAATATTATCTCGTCGAATTGTTCAATGTCCTTATTTTCTATTTTATTCAATCAAAATTCCTTTCATTTTATTAATTATTTTATTAGTTGCATGATAGGAATCGCTAACTGATACATTTCAAAATAAAGTCAATAATATGAAACATTTATAATTATTAAATTAATTCTTTTGCTTGTATTTGCATAATAATTTGCTTATATAATTATCCATTTTTTGCAATATAAAAATAATTGGTAACCAAGAGGTGCTCTGAATTTATCCAAAATTTATTTTATCTAGACATGCATTATAGCAGATATCATTTTATCTAACTTGCAATTTATCCAAAATTCTTTTTATCCAGACTTGCATTATAACAGCTTGTCACGATATCTTTATCATCAAAACGTTAAAATATCAATTCGTCAAATTATACAAATGTCATTTTATCCAAAATGTCATTTTATACATTTTGGTTTAATAATAAAGTTAATTTATTTACAAACGTCTTGATTAAATACTTATCTGTGTGCATTATGTATTTCACTGTAATCAAAGCAGATTTTATAACTTTTGGATAAAACGGCTTTTTGTATACTTTGACGCATTGATAATTTAACATTTAAAACAAAGACTTGTTTTTATGAAAATATGTTTTGATAAAATGAATTTTAGATAAATTCAGAACACGCTGTAAACAAATCCATCATATAATTAAACAAATCTATTTTAATAATGGCAATTTAAATTAATTATTTTTATTTTTATTTCAAATTAATTATTTCTATAATTATATCACTTCCCTAATAGATTATATTTATAACCAAAGTATCGGGTCATAAATAAATTTAATGGATGATTTTATTTTTAACAAATTTGTTAAAATAATATTATAAATTTAATTGTACATTTCAGCTTATTTCATTTGCTAAGACTGATAGCCGTGAACGCTTCTGGGGATCTTATAGATCTAATTTATATTTTGGATTAAAAACTAGAGACCCCCACTCTCTTGTCACAGGTTTAATGTGGTATTTTCCTCAGTTATTAAGACAAGGAAGAAATGGTATTCGCCACTGGTGTGAACAAGGAGATAGATTGGATAGGTAAATATGAAGATAATTTATTAGGGTGAATGTGTCCCAGTACATTATAACTTGTTAATACATTCAATATATTATTTAATAAAGATTTCAGAATTTTGTCATTTAATTGTAATGTAAAAAAAATAATATCAAAAAAACAAAACAAAACTTAAATTTCTTTCAGATATGGATGGTTGGAACACGATGGTAAAACCTTTGGCATTCAAGAGATAGTTGACACGGAAGCTATAATAAACACAACTTTTGTAAAAAGGCCTGGCGGTCACAACGGTGGGGATTGGACAGCAAGAATTGGCGTAACATCTGAAAATGGACACAGAGATGGGGAAGAAATTTCCTTCATTTTCTATGTAGCCATTGAGGAAAAAACCAATGGCCGAATAAATGCTGCTTTGGGAGGTGACAATATTTTGCCTGGTATAGAAGGCGATACCGAAAGTCTGGGGATGTTCCGTATCAATATCAGTCCGACCAAAGGTAAAGTTGAAAAAGATTCTTTCCTCGTAACCGTAGCCCCGGGACTTCACGTGTTGAAGGAGGTTATTCTGCAAAACTTGAGACTGGCCACTCACAAAGGTACGACGAAGCAACATATCGTTTTAAGTGGAGAACAGCTGTCCTCCACTGTGGACGGCTTAAAGCTCAGTCCAAATTTTATTGCCACTCAAGTCACCGCGAAAATTCCCTTCGAGTTTGAGGTCAGCTACGAGTCCTCGAACTTTATCGACCGTTCCAGTAAATTGACCGGCAAGAACTTCGAAAGCGCCCTGCGTAAACGACGCAAGCAGTTTGACGAGAAGTTCGAGAAGACTTTTGGTTTAGCGGCAAAAGGTTTTGGCAGCGAGGAAATTCTCTTTGCCAAAGCTGCGTTCTCCAATATGCTGGGGGGAATCGGTTACTTTTACGGTGCGGCGCAAGTGCAAAGCACTTACACGCGCAGTCCGGTACCCTACTGGAAGGCACCACTTTACACCGCTGTGCCCAGTCGAAGTTTCTTCCCACGTGGCTTTCTGTGGGACGAGGGTTTCCACGGCTTATTAATCTCTGCCTGGGATCTCAATATCGAGCTAGACATAATAGGCCACTGGTTTGACCTGATGAACGTCGAAGGCTGGATCCCGCGTGAAATGATTTTGGGCCAAGAGGCGCTGGCCAAAGTGCCAGAAGAATTTGTAACTCAACTAAACATCAATGCAAATCCACCGACCTTCTTCCTTACACTGCACTCCATTCTTAAATACAGACAAGAAGAACTCGTCGACAAGAATAGACTGTTCCTTGAAAAGCTCTATCCTCGACTGGCAGCCTGGTTCGATTGGTTCAACAAAACGCAAATCGGCGATATTCCAGGGACTTACCGTTGGCGCGGTCGCGATTCGCAAACCAACAAAGAACTAAATCCGAAGACTCTGACTTCCGGCTTGGATGATTATCCGCGTGCCTCGCATCCCAGTGTAGACGAGCGCCATGTTGATTTGCGATGTTGGATCGCTTTTGCTGCTGGAGTCATGTTCCAATTATCCGAGCTTTTGGGAAAATCGGGCGCGAAGTACGAGTATACGTCTAATTATTTATCAGACAATAGCTTGCTCGACAAATTGCACTGGTCACCCGACACACAGACCTACTCGGATTATGGTCTGCACACCGATCGGGTGACATTGCGTAAGGTGACTCCTACACCGCGACCACACGTTCCAGCTAATCCCGAAGTGGTTCGCGAAGTCCTTGAAGATCCCACTTTGCGTTTCGTCGACAGCGCGTTCGGTTACGTATCCTTGTTCCCATTCCTATTACAGATTGTCGAACCAGATTCGCCGAACCTTTATAAAATTCTGGACGACATTAGAAACCCGGATTTGCTTTGGACCAAGTATGGACTGAGGTCTCTTGCCAAAACGTCGCCGATGTATATGAAATACAACACGGAGCATGACGCACCTTACTGGAGAGGCCCCATCTGGTTAAATTTAAATTACTTAGCCGTTCGGGCGCTACATCATTATGCGAATATCGATGGCTTGTACCGCAACAAGGCGGCTGAGATTTATACGGAATTGAGGAATAATCTAATAAGGAATGTGTTCATGCAATATAAGAAGACCGGCTTTATATGGGAGAATTATGCGGACGCGCACGGCGATGGCAAAGGTAGCCATCCGTTCACCGGGTGGACGTCGCTTGTCGTGCTGCTCATGTCGGAAATGTACTGAACAACGACGGTTATTAACCATGGCATGGGTGCAGGTCTCTATGATCGTTTGGACGGATGTCACTGATTCTTAATAAGCATTAGACAATCTTAATGTGTGGTTGATGTTGTAGGTTTTTATTGTTTTCTCGAATACAGAACGCTTGGGATTTGACATGGAAGATTTTCATAATTAAATTGTTTCAAGTCATTTTAGGTTTTGAATCCCTTTGGTCATTGAGCTGGTCTCTACGTATTTGCGAGTTGTAATTTATTGCAATTGCAATTATTATGCGATTAATGAATGCTATTTAAATCTATGTTGTTTATAATGTTAAAGTAAGATAGATGAGAATTTTTGTATTATAAGTCAGAAGTACACGGGAACAAATAATGGGATAGTCAATATTGCTAGACAATGTTGGACATACGCTGTTGATCCTCCCTTGTGGAAATGAATTATGAAAAATGCTGAAAAGTCCCAATTTTAACAGGTTTTCAATGTTTATCAGCGTTTTTCAACATTTTTCAGCGATTTTCAGCATTTTTCAGCAAATCATTTCTCAAGTACATGGTGAACTAGTAGGAATTATACTGTGAACACAGTAAACCGTACTTTGTTGGTAAAACAGTCATATAATTTCGATAAAACGAAAGAAGGTACGCTGTTAGGCCAACGCAATGCACCATGCTGATCTTGCATATTTGTCCTACACTCGTATGCTGAGTCAATGCCATTTTGCTGTGAACCATACAGCTTTTTCCCCCCGTGTACTATTTCGAAGTAATTTTGACTTGTTGAATAGAGAAGGGTTCGTTTGATTTGAAATGAAAAAAAAACTTGTTATTTTTTATGAAAGAATTTATAAATATATCTTTGTGGAAACTTTGCTAACAGTATTTCTGTCATTTTGATATGCTTCTATAAGGGTTATATAAGAAATTATACATTTTTGGACGTATATAATGGATGAATTGATTGTAGGGTAGAGAATTGACTAAAACATGATCAACTCAGATAATTGATCAACTAAATATTATGTAATAAAATATAAAATAAGAATTACTGTACTGATTTTTAGAAACTTTTACTTTTATCTTATATAAAAGGTATAGTTATATCTCTGTATCACTCTGAAACATTTCCAACTGTTTTTTACAACAAATTTCAACACTTTCCTTTAATTTAGAATTACTTTCAATTAAATATGCAAACATAAACGACACTCTATGTAGTGCAGAAACTCTTTCTCTTAAATTAATTTTAAATCTAATTCTATACTATATAGAGTTGATTGTAAATACCAACAAACTCATGATGTAACTGTAATAATAAAAAGTGGAAACAAATTTACCAACTAAAATTATATCTCACATTGAATGAATGTCAAATCTCAATAGTTAATGATTTTCTCGGTTATTTTAGAAACAGATTTAGAATCAGTTTTATGAAGTCAACAATAATCCAGGGAGTTAATAATGATAAAAAAACAAAGGATCCAAATGTTGTTTCCGAGTTACAAATGAAAACGCTGATGGAGAGTTTAACAAAGTATCGAGGATAATTGTAACTGTCGAATACCTTGACTATTCAAATTAATTTTCAGTTTAATTGGTACACGAATGCGTAACTCGTAATACCACTCCCCGAGATGAACTGATTGTTTTGGCCGGTACGATGCGTAAGTCCGCCAGATGGTAAATTCGGAGTTAAAAATTTATTCATGTAACTCCATTTTAACTTCGAATGATTCGTAGTGTAGCTGATTAATTAGAACATAGTAATCGATTGATAATGGCTTAATTATAGGTAACTGTATGACATGAGGTACAATTATCTGCATGTTATAATTCAACTTTTTTATCCTTTATGTGATATATTATCGTATCGTTTCGATACGCACTTCTGTTCGGCTTTTTGAATTCATCATTTCATTTATTCCACATTAGCTTCGTAATATGGTTTAAGTGAAATTAATGCGCTGAATAACGACGAAAGAAATTGTATGATAAAACATAATTTTATCAGTCTTGGTGTGTGAATTGAAATTTTAAAATTGACGCGAAGATAAAAGGGAAATGAGTGTAATTATACGTAGCTTCGTAAAAAAAGGAAACACCATGATTGTAAGACAATACATTAACTGCCTAAAAATAATCATTTATATCATGCAAAGGATAAATTTGTTTGCACAATTGCAATCAGTCAAGAATGATTTCTCGCGTAATTAAATTAATGGAAAAAGTTGACGCGGTTTACGTTGTTTCTAAATATGATTAAATATTTAGATGTTATAATAATTTATTATAAATTATTATATAACTTTGAACGCAGAAATTTTTCATATTGAAAACATTATATATTGGAGAACTTGTTCACTTCATCGAATATAGCATTCGCATTTCAATTGAAGAAAAAATATATAGGTATATATAATATAACAAAATTCCCTTGTGCCAAAAAGTGATATTTGCAGGTACTATAAACGATTGTAGAACTATTTCTACAGCTTTAAATAAGAACTTTTTTTTCAAGAGATATAATCGTAATAATCATATGGCTGTTTATACATACATACATACATATATATATATATATATATATATATATATAGGCTTACAAATTTACTTAGGCAATGTTGAAATGTGGGAATGACGTTATAATTGATGAAACGTGTAAGTGCAAAAAAAAACGAAAGAATTGTCAAAAATAAATTTGTTATAATGTACGGATCAATATTTGATTAATATATTTTTTTTTATTTTTAGAAATTAGAGCATTATTTTAAAAAAAATCACAAATTAGGACAGATTTGTATAGTTTAATCATATTGTGAATTCAGAAATTAACGATTTATATATTATACATACATAAATAAATATATATATATATATATATATTTATAGTAGATATATAATTTAAGAATCAATTGGTTGTGAGTTGAACAATGTTTTGTAAGGAAAATAATATTAGTACAATTTGGAGATACTCATTAAGATATGAAAAGTAAACGTTGAAATAGTGCAATATAAGGATACACTTATTTATTTATTTTTCTTTATTTTGTGAATTAATAAATAATTTGGAAATTTTTCTTTTAAGAAAAATTATTTTTTATTTAATACACGAATTGACGATTTTAGTTAACTCAATTGTAATGTTGTTCCTATTTTATTTTTAGTTTAACAAATATATAAAAAAGACTTATGTTTTTGTTAATTTTAAATAATGGAACTTTATATTATTTGCTTTTTTCCAGTAAGATTCTCCGTTGCAATGCAATAAGTTTTTTATTATTAAATTATTTTTATTTAATTATTTAAAATAACTTCACGCTTGTAAGTTGTAAGTAATAATATGTATTTATAATAAATATTATTCTAATACAGGTATAATAATTAAACGTTTAAGTGCAAGAGTATAATTATTCATGCGTGTGTAATGTCTTTTGTGTAAAAATTTCTAGAAAACTAGAAAAAAATAAAGTTTAAGTTGTTTCCGTTTATTTTGTATTATTTAATTTAAGTAATTCAGTTATAATATCCATTGTCACAATTCATGTAAAATGTTTTGCTTATGAATAATTGAAACATTTATTACACAAATTTTTGGCACATTCGGAAGTATTGGTAAACTTAAAACATCAACTATTAATATATTAATAGAATACTGAAACTGAAAGAAATATTTTCAATAAAATAATACTGACGTACAATAAATAAATGAATATTAAGGGCAGCAGAATAAATTTCGGTTTTGTAAACTCCGATTAAAAAGTATAATTTGATTTTGATGCTTAACTGATAGGATATACACATCAATTCTATTAAAAAACAAAGATTAAATAAAATAGATTGATATCTAGAAACTATTTGAAATCCATATGCATTCAAATAAAAAGCAAACACTATTTAATAATTGCTATATAAAATTTTATACTTTTAACATTAACATACAATTAAAAATGTATCATTTTTCAAGTACGTTTGGATTTACTAATAATCCATTTATTTATTCAAATATATATAATACAATCAAATTAAAACATTAAAGATTTTTAAGCGACACGTTATTCCAATTTTTTGTTTGTGGACTTCCTAATACTTCTTACTCTTGAACATCAATAAAACTTTGTTTTAATGTCATTTTTTTACATGTCGAAGAATCTGGGACGTTTATTACAATGTAACAAAACGAACTTTCATGAATCTAATTTTAATGAATCCTGTATATATTATAATCATTTTGTACAAAGTTTTATGTAATAAATATTTGTTTCCTCTTAAACTTGTGCATTAGGTATTACTTTAATTATGAATCCTGTTATACAATCTTTAAATATTGTTTGATTCTATACAAATTCCAAAATATTTTTTTAATCAGACTTATAATTATTAATGAATAATAATTTAAATATGAGTGAATATTATTATACAGAAAAATTATTTTGGAATATCTTTGGAATATCTATAAGGGGTCCTAATGTCATCGCGTCGCAGAGTCATTGAATCAATGGCGTGCAGTGATAATCCAGTCGGTGAGTGAATGTTAAATAATTTTACTTTATACATAGCGTTGCTATGGCTCAGTGTAAATAATTTGAAAAGAAATAAAAAAGACAAAAAGCTATACTTCAATTCGAATGTATTGCCAGGCAAAATTATTAAATAAAAATGAGTATTATTAAAGAAAAAAAAGAGTCACTTTGCGCCCGCAATAAAAGCACGGAAAAGATCACTTTTGACTTATACATATTAGTGATATAGAAGGTGTATTTATAAAAAAATGTTGCATCTTCTTAGGACATATTTATTAATAATTTTACATGTATCATAATGTATTTATATACAGTTTATCCTGTGCGAAAGATACATGCCTGCATCTTTATAATATACTCGATACAGTAAGTACTATAACGTGATAATATTGAGACAACTGTTGTATAACTTTAATACAGTGTAATTATAATTCATACAATGTAAAACCACCAGTGGATGTCATGTAACAACGCGGTGGTTTGAATCTTGTAAAAAAATGCCAAGGAAAATCATTTATTGTGATTTTTCGTCGCTTAGTGTCTGTGGCTGGTTACAACATTGTTACGATTAAACAATAAAGCACGGTTATGCCGTGTTTTTTAATCCATTGTCCCACGATGCGCATTGCCTCGACGCGTCTTGCTTACGCACATGCGATTCTTCGCGTCATTATTAGTTTTATCCACAGTTATATGAAATCCTCTGTCGTAGCAGCACATTAGACATCACTCTAAAATTGTATACGATATTTATTACTGGACTTCGACGTACCACTGAAAAATTGTTGACCTGTAAGAAGCACGATTTAATGCCATTCATGGGAAGGACTGCAGAACGATGGAGAAGGGCTATGTTTCATGCAATTAATAATAGTACAAAATGAAATAAAAAAAAAAAAAAAAAAAAAAAAAAAAAAAAAAA
>JABFPN010007565.1:0-10168 GCA_022817305.1 Leptoteleia sp. ZL-2020
ACACGGAAAGAAAAATGTAGGAGTAATTCACCTAATTTATACAAAGATTCTGCCCTAATTTATAGTAGCATGGACTTAGAAGTCAATTTGGTTTAATTTTTACCCATTTTAGGGGAAAAAATAATTCTAGTAGTTCCTAAGATAAAATCGTGTTGTAAGCGCTTGAAAATGTTTGTATATTTGATGCGGGTTTAATACCATATCTTACAGAATATGTTTCAATACTATTTGAAACAAATTTAGGGTAATTTTTACATATTGATAAAAGAAACTTTTTAAATTAATCTAAAGCAATTTTTCTCCTTTTTTTTAGGTATAAAAAGAGAATGTTTTTTAAGTGTAATGACGATAAATAAACTTAAAGGATTTTTATATACAACAAATTTAATTGCTACCAAGTATTATTATTATTCATTAATGTGATATAGAAGATATTTTTTCCATTTATATTATAAAAGAACCCTAACGTTCGCAACGCAGATCATACTCGCAACAATACAACAATAATACGCATAATAATGTTTACATACGCAGATGACAGAAGCTATAACTAAAGATACGCAACGCAGTTACATATTAACACTCATTTTGATGTTATATATATACTGCATATACTTTTTTAATACATATTACGAGAAGTAAAAATATTTAAACGACACATAGCGGAAAAAAATTAAACTTAATTGAATATAGCAGGGAAATTCAAATATATTTTAAGAAGTCCACAAAATACATATGCAGTTAAGTACAATTTGTTTTCTTCAATGGTAAGAATAATTAAACTTAGAATTTGAGCACTTTTAGTAAAAGTTGCTAAAAAAATTATAAATATAATAATTTTTCTATTTAAGATATTTATAAATAAATAATTTTAATTTAATTCCGGATATAAAAATGTGTTCGCGAAAGTGAACTTGGATGGTTAATATTTACTTGAGGTGTTGATTGTTTCGCGTTCCACTGTTTTCAGTATATAGTTCACTTCGTGCCACTAGATGCCGTATTTAACACATCAAAGTTGAATTTTTCCCCTAAATTGATTAACAATTTGAACAAAAAGAAATTGCTTTTAATTTAGGGTAATATTTCAGCTTATAACGATTATATTTATGTTTTATAAATGTTAATTACTGTACTTGATGAACTAATTATCTTCTTTTTTAAGATAATTAATATGCTGAGAAAATAATCCCTTAAATTTAATTTAAAAACTACCTTAACGTTATTATTATGTCCATTAGTATTACAACTTTTTAGTGAATACAGTTTAAATGTATGTAAAAACTGACTTCTATGACTGGAGAACTCAAATTTAGAGTAAAAATTTCTCATAAATTTTTCTCCGTGTATTTAGTTGAGAAGTCTTTTTTTTCTATAAGTGGGGCGTAGCTCCCATGAGGTTGCTATTTTTACCGTTTTGACCCATTTTTGACCAATAACTTTTGAACAGCCAGGTACCGCGCTTTAATTTTTACGGATTCGTAATCAGCGCGAAAAATACGTTGATTTAATAAAAAAGTATAGGTTGTGGGGGTGATATAAGCAATTATTACCAAATATTGCTTTTGTTAACTTTTAAACTAAATTGTTGTACCGAACCAACAAAATTGTAGTGTGAAAATTTATCCAAAAGAGCCAAATTTTATGTCTAAAAACATTGTATTTTTATGTAATAAACAAGAAGCACATGAACATCACACGTATTAAAGTAATCATACTTTGAATTAATCGTGGTAATTATCATTATCACAACCGTAACTATTTGTAGGTTATATTATCTTATACGGACATCCGAATATGTTATTATAATCTTTAACCCTTTAACGCCCAAAAATAGTAAAACATTGAAAATAATTTTTTCTAGAACTGACCTCGAAGCTAGCTCAGAACATCACATATTCAAAATCAAGATAAAATATTAATTAATAAAAATTTTCGTATATCCGGGACATATATGTCCTTTCGGGCATCTAACGGCGAAAATATGTATATTTAACTTTTTCATGTATATTTGTATTGCATACATATTTTCTTTCAACAGTTGATCGAGAAATAGAGTTGATAAAAATCTTGATTTTTTAAAAAAATAAAAAAAATCAGATTTTTTTTATTTAAATTGGATTTTTTTTATTCTTATTATTAAATGGAAATTTTATAATAAAAAAATACACGGAAAAAAAGTATTCGCTTTGGTAGGTATGTAAATGAGTTTATCTAGCAATTTTTAACTAATTTAGGAAGAATTTAGGCAGTTCCTTATCCTCCAGGGTCTTTTTCAGCATTGACGCTGGTCCTCTTCTTCGGAGGATAACTTTCCCAACACTAACTAACCAGGCACCACTGATTAGTACTATAATAACACTGGAATATGCACGGACGCACCGCATGCGAGTAAAGATAGTGGATTCTGAGTGTACCAGCTATCCTTGTTGTATAGTCCGCTTAGAAAAGTAGCATGAATATACAAAGCATAGAGAATGTTAAATGATTTTCAAGTTTTTAATTCGTTGTTTTTTGTTAATGATAATGATAATAATCGCGACAATTAATATATAAAGATTTATAAAAAATTATTTCCTATTTTTTTTTCACATATGTACAAAATCAAAACAATATTTAATAAAGATATTTTATTACAATTTAATTATTGCAAAATTTGCTACTCGTGTGTTAAATATTAATTAAAACTTTTGGATCGTACTGGCACGTATCGAGGTTATATTTAGTTAGTAGCACCTCCTGGAAGAACACACACCGAGTTTGAGC
This sequence comes from Leptoteleia sp. ZL-2020, assembly GCA_022817305.1. Taxonomy (NCBI): domain Eukaryota; kingdom Metazoa; phylum Arthropoda; class Insecta; order Hymenoptera; family Scelionidae; genus Leptoteleia; species Leptoteleia sp. ZL-2020. Next base: position 2,767 of record JABFPN010007565.1, read on the forward strand.
CTTATTGGTCTGTTTCTTTGTGTTTGGCATTAGTTTAAATCAAGGAAGTCGAGTGATTTTCAAAAAATGGACGAAAAAGAATTTCGCGTAGTGATTAAACATTACTTTATGAGAGGCAAAACGCCTCAGGAGACTAAAAAGAAGCTTAATAAACATTGTAGTGACTCTGCGCCTTCGATTAGAATAGTTTATAAGTGGTTTCAAAATTTTCGGAATGGTCATATGGACTCAAGTGACGCTGAACATACTGGGCGCCCTGTGGAGGTTACTACTCCAGAAATCATTGATAAAATCCATGATATGGTGATAGATGACAGAAGAGAGATGCATGAGATTGCTAGTGCTGTGGGCATCTCGAATGAACGGGTACATAATATTTTGCATAAACATTTGGACATGAGCTTGACCAAAAACGAAATCGTGTGAAGTGTTGCAAGGGTGGTTTGCAGCTGTTCCAGAAGAATCCGCAGGATTTTAAGCGTTGTTTCGTCACTGTGGATAAAACATTAATACATCACTATACTCCTGAGATCAAAGAACAATTTAAACAATGGGTTACCAAGGGGAAATCTGCACCAATAAAGGCGAAGACCGCTTCTTCGGCCGGAAAGATTATGGCGACTGTCTTTTGGGATTCGCAAGGAACAATCCTCATCGACTATCTGGAGAAGGGTAAAACTATTACAGGTGTATATTGGACCATTTGAAAACCGAACTGCAAGAAAAACGTCGGCGATTGGTCCACAAAAAGTCCTTTTTCATCACAACAACGCACCAGCAAACACCTCAGTAGTTGTGGTCGCAAAATTAATGGAAATAGGATTCCAACTCGTTTCACATCCCTCCTATACTCCAGACTAGACTCCTTCAGACTACCATTTGTTCCCCTATTTGAAGAAATGGCTGGTAGAAAAAAGATTTTATTCAAACGAGGAGGTGATTGCAGAAATTTTTCAGACTTGGACAAATCCTATTATTTGGAAGGGATCAACAAACTAGAACAACGTTGGACGAAGAATATAAGTCTAAAAGGAGACTATGTCGAAAAATAAAAAAGTTTTACCCCAAACAATTAAGTAGTTTTTATTTTTGCACGGACTTTTCATATGACCCTCGTATGAAAAGTTCGTACACGTTCCAGTGTTATTATACACGGAGAGAAAAAAGTAGCGTCCTCTGCTAAACATCCAAGCAGTAACAGCTAGGCAAACCAAAGCAGGCGTAAATAGCTGTTACTGATGTGGGACCTCAGCTGTTTCTGCTAAACTAACCAAAGCGTCATTTGATGGGTATTCACCCATCAATATTTAATATGCATACCAATCAGTAAATGTAAAACCAGTACTACTGGATAATTGTATAATATTAATTATAATTAATAGTGTGTGTGCGCGCGTGCGCGCGTTTTTTTAATTTATTATAATTATTACAACTAAACTAAACATAATAATAAAAAAATTGTTTACAAACTATAATGTGACAAGAATATTACTTTTATAGCATAAATTAGAAATTTCTTGTTCACAAAAAATTATATAACTTCTAATCAATTCATTTAAATATATATTATCAAATTTATTATTCATAAATCATTTTTAATCCCAATTTTTCTTGTATTTCCTTTCTGCGAATAATTATATCAGTAGTAATTATTTTTCTTTTGTATTATACAAATATTTTCTTCAATGGAAATATTTACACTTACGCGAATTCTTCAAAATTTAGGAAAAAGAATCCATTACGTTTTCTTATGAGTTATTCATATTTACTGATGTAGCTCCTATTCGTTACTCTTGATATTCAATTAAGAATTTAAAGAATGGTTATATTGCTATATTTCAATTAATATTGTTTGAAATATGCTAATGATGAAATAATAACTTTTATTTTTAGGAAATACTCAAGCAGGACCCACTGCCATTAGCCATTCAGAAGTTGCTCTGAATACTGCAGAATCATCAATTGAGAAATGGGTATTACGTTCTGAAAATCATACATGCATAATTGTACAGTTTGCTGTTCAAATGAATTTTACGTATGAAACTGTTGATCATAAGGTATAAGATTTTTTTCTTTTGATAATTTTCTGTAGTCATTAACTATAAATGATTAATCAACATTAGATTGATATAAATCAATTCATGGACTATTAATAACATTTATCTTTCTGTCAAGTTTATTATCATGTATATTATTAAAACATTTCAACATGTATATTCAATAATTATATTTTTAAAATTAAATTTTTGGGCTATACTACAGATATAAAAAATGGTAATTATGGATCCCCCTCCCACGAAAGTGGGGTTAATATACGTGAAATCGATGGTTTTTTGTGCGGATTACGAATAAAATAAAAAAAGTCCCTTTCTTACCGTTCAAAATATATGGCCAAAAAACGGTAAAAATGGCAGTTTTTCAGAAATATTTTGCGGTCAAACAAAATTAATTTTTTTCCATAATTACCAAATTCTTATGTAGATTTTTATACATTTTGTATTAATTTTAGTATTTTTTATGGTCTTCTTGTAATATAAACCTCGGGCAGTATAAGCCTTGCCTCATTGTTTTTTTACCTTTAAAGTAAAAGTTTTTTTACCTTTTATGGAAGATTCAATTGCACAGGTTCCAGAATTTTCCGGAATGATCACATATTTCGGTCATTTAATATTGAATCAAAAAGCAGGAAACATATGTTAAATTTTATTGAAATAGTTTTCAAATGATGTGAATTTTGACCTTTCAGTTACCAAATTATAGGTGGGGGTGGGGGACAACTTTGAAGTCTTAAATAGAAACATCCATTTTTTATTGCAAACTTGGATTGCCTATAAAAAAGAAAGTCTATTTCGAATTATTTTTTTCCAATTGCAATATATGGGGCTATAATTGCAAAGAATCAAAATAATTTGGCAATGGTCGGATTTGACAAGAAGTATACTTTTCAACCAAAAAAGAAAAAGAAAATAAAACGTATTTCATATTTTTGAGAAAACTATCTAATGACATAAAACTCAGCTTCTACCCCAAGATGGAGTAATGGGCAACTTTGAAACCTTAAATGGAAACTCTTCTTTACAAAAGAAAATAAAAAAGAACAATGGAGTTTTTTTTCAAGTTATCATGAACAATCCCTGTTACCAATGGCGTTATCCCAAGTAGAAATCTAGCGTGGAACTAGATGTTGCCCTGATTCGTTTCCCACGTGCCCAAATCAGGAACCGATTTGGTATCCAAATAGGGCGTCGTATCAGTTCGTAATGCTCGGTATGTATATGGGCCCAATGAGGAACCAAATCGGGGCCTAGGAGGGACCTTATATGTTATCCACGAAGAGGAAAAAATAATAAAAAATACTGACATTGTTGGTAAACTGAGACTTTTTTTTATATTTTAATAATTGACATTCACAGAACGTATTTACTTTTATTCGCCTAACAAATTTTGCTTAGAAAAATAGGCCGTCATTGAGAATTGAACACCGCACCTACTGAAGTTAACACCTTGACCATTAGGCTACCGAAACGCTTGTAAGATTAAACTAATCAGAACTAATCAGAGCCCATTTCATTGTCCCGAAATGGTTTCCACATTTATTCCATTATGGCTAAATTTAAAATATCTGCTAAGGTCCTGATCGGTAACCATTTTTTGTACTAATCAAAAATGGAAACATGATGGGAGCCTGACCAATACCGATCGTTACGTTCTGTACCGGTGCCCAATTAGTTAACCTTGCTTGGGCCAGCTTTGGACACCATATTACGTGTTCAAATGCAGTTTACTCGGTTAGTCCCTTATACGGCTCAAATCAGGAAACCGTTGTTCAGGTATTCCACGTTTCAGCCTCATTGGGGTCCTATACGTGATAGGGCATACTCGACTTGGTGGTTTCCATTCAAATTTTAAAGATACACCCTTATTTTCTGGGGTAGAGGTTTAGTTTGGTGTCATTGGATAGTTTTTCCAAAAATATCGAACACGCGTTTTTTTGTTTTTCGTTATAGTGTATTTCTCGTTGAACCCGATCATTTTCAAACTCTATTCGATTTCTTGCGATTACATCGTTATCTACTTCAATTCGAAAAAAATGTTTTAGATGAAACTGATTTTTATCGAGAATCCAAATTTATATAAATAAATCTCAACTGCCATATGTAATGTAAATTTTCATTGCCGAAATAGTAAATATTTGACTACTTAAATGCTCTAAACATTTTCACTTATTAAACTGAAAATAAAATAAAAGAAATTCTATTAATATATAATTAATATTTATTAATTTCATTCAACTTTTCCTTAATTTCTTTTAGCTTTCAATTATTTAAAGGTCGTAATTATTCTACACTTGATCGCGTTTGTTTACATGGAATCCATACTGATTTTCGAAGTGATAAATCGATATATGTTGCTCATTAATGCAGCGTTCGGTAGAGGTGTTTATAATATAATTAATCAATATAACTTTTTAATATACCAGTTGATAAAATTAATTAATTTTATAACAATGTGTATCACAGAAAATAACGAATTTAAACGTAAGCTTTGAAATTTCGTCTACTTAAAAATTACTCTAATAAAATAATTCTTATTGTAAACTTAAAATTTTTATTATACTAGTAGAAAGTATTCTGTCACAGTAGAGTTGTCGTGTATGATACAAATTTATAATATCTTTATTTTAAATTTATAATTCCTTTTGTTTTTTTGTTTCAAGGTTAACACGACAGGAATTCATTTCAATAATTTCTTGAAATTATTGTTTAAATTCGTTACTACCATATCTAGATCTTTGTGATTAGTCATCAACGCTATGTCATCTGCAGATATTAACAAGTCTGCATCCTCATTAATGAAATTGAAAATTTCGTGTACATAAAAATTGAAAAGTGTGGGACTTAGGTTAGATCCTTGAGGTAATCCTTTACCCGTCATTCTTGTTCCCAGTATCTCATTGCAGTACCAACCTGTTACCTTTCTAAAATATATCAGATTATAGATGCATTTGGTAAAGTTGTTGGATAAGCCTTTCTTCTCATCAGTTTGCTCAAGATAAGTGGGTCTACGTTATCGAAAGCATCCTTGACATCGAGATGTGCGACTCCAGTGGTCAGATTATTTGAAAGGTTCAATAAAAATTTTTATATCAAATATCCAATAGCATCGTTACAACTCAGGCCTTTCCTAAAACCAAATTGTTTATAATTATTAACTGGTTACGTTCCAGCCATCAGTCTATTCTGGAGTTAATGATTCTCTCAAAAATGTTGAAGTTATTGTTCATAGCTAATGGTCTGAAATCGCGAATATCAGCTTTGGGTATAAACGGTACGTTATAGTCTCGCCAAAAAGAAGGCATAACACCTCTGTATATATCGTTTGAAAGCAATGTGACATTATTTTGTGCAGATTATCAGGAATGCGCTTGATAATTTCTGAGGTGAATATATCTGCCCCTGGTGATTTTGTCTTCTTTAGTTGATTTTTTGCTTTGCGATATTCCTCCCATTTTAGATTGTCTTCTAATATTTCTAGATTATCAACTACTGTTGATAATTGTCCGCTGATCAAATGACTATCATTGGTCAGGTAGACAGCATCAAGCTGAGCTATTTTGTCCAAGGCAGATATTGTACTCTCTAACGAGATTTTTTCATTTGATGTCTGATTTCAAATTTCTGAAGAAGGATCAAACCTTCTGTATGTTTGTGTTTTTATTTAAGGAAGAGCAGAATTTCCTGAAATTATTTTTCTGGATTTCTCTAAGTTTGGCTTTGGACTCCTTCTGCAAAGTTTTATATAATTATCATAATTGCTTTTGCTCGAGCTGTCACTAAATTTTTTGATTTTTTTCTCTAATTTCTTGGCAATGGTCATCCCACCACTAATTAACCGATTTGTTGAGTATTCTTTTATTGACTTTTTTGGAACCAGCTTCTATTAAAGCTGCGCTGGTGTTCTCCATTAACTTGCTTTAGATTCCTTCTACATCATTAAAGTTTTTTCGTTCAAATTTGAATATGATGTCTTTGCATTCTTCAGTAAAAAGTGCCCAGGTATTTTTTGTATTGTATTTACCTTTTATTTTGATTTGAATATCCTGAAGTTCATCTAATTCAATCACGATAGAGAAGTGATCACTATCGTAACTGTGTTCTAAGCCATTCCAGTAGCTATTTAAGGCTAAGTCCGAAGAAACTAATGTGATGTCAATTGCGCTTCTAGAGGAACTGTCAGCCGATATCCATGTGAATTTGGTATTGTCATTAGGCATATAAGTCTGGAATTTGTTAAATTGGGTTCAATCTTTTTTCCCTTTTTGTCGTGATTTGAATCAATTTGCTATAGTTTAGCTTTGCGGTTCAATCCCCACAGACAGTAAGATTCTGATCATCGTCTATCAAGTTGATAAATCGATCCCAGAAATGGTGATCAACTTTATTATTAACTTGAATTGGTAGATTATAGATTAATAAGATTTTGATTTTTTTTGCAAGGTTTTTCTTTGATCTTGAACTCGTAGATCATGATTTTAACTTTGTTGACGAGATAAAGATCGACTAAGTCAGCATGTTTATCTTCAATGTTTGTGTATTGTACGTGGTTTTTGAAAATGAAAGCGTTATCTCCACCTTTTTTATCAACTCTTGCTAAATAAAAAATGTTATATCGTTACAACGCCAAATTATCAATGCATCATTTGATCAAAAATCCAGTTAATGCAAAAGTCACTACATCTAACCCGCAGTTCCCGCTAAGCTTGGTTTTGTCACATTTGGTAACTTAAACAAATTTAGTTACAATTTAAATCACAAGAACGTATTGTTTTTTCAACAAAATTATTTGAAAGTTGATAAAATATTTTTTATTATTACAGTCAAACCTGTGAGGAGTCACACTTTCGGGGCTGTAGGAGAGGAAAATGAGACTCCTGACATTACCACCACTCTAACCTATTATATGAATTGAAACAACTTCAGGCCTTCTTTTTTGTGTTTGTAATATTTTTTTCTTTTCTTTTTTTATTTACTTATTAATTTTTATTCTTTTAATTTCACTTATTCGATGTTATCAATGTCCTTAATAAATAGTGCTTGCATGCAAATTGTGATTTTTTGCTATGTCAGAAACAGATACTCCGGAATTCAATTCTTTTAAAATATTTGTTTTTTCTTCTTGCGTTAAAAAATTTTTTCTTTTTCTATTATTACTTTTCTCTTCCATTATAATTTATAATATAAATATATATTTGTAATTAATACATTTGACAAACACACAAGGAAGGTTATTTGTTTATCAATACAATATTAATAATTTTTCGCGCTGTCACTTCGGAGCATAATTCACGGTTAATTTCACGCAATTTAAACAAAATAAGGGGAAACGAGCTGTGGTGGGGACA
>JABFPN010007566.1:0-10168 GCA_022817305.1 Leptoteleia sp. ZL-2020
ATTGCAAATACTGTTTTCACATCTCAAAATTACCGCCCATTCCCACCAGTTATGGAAACTAAACATTTTCTACCTACACACATTGGGTGCTTCCGATAGGTCCGCGTGCATGCACGCGGACCTATCGGAAGCACCCATTATATGCTACTATTGATACGATTGGCAACTAAAAAATTCCTAGAAAAACGCTATTGCAGCGCAGATTCTGTTCTGCAATAGACACCTCGGAAGCACCCACTGTAATAGACGTTCTGGAAGCAACCATTGTTTTCCCTCCTACTATTTTTTTCATTCCGTTGACGAAAATAAGCTTTACGGTTGGTGGACTATAATGCGTTTACAAAATTTCCTATACAGAAACCACTTTCTTCTCAATTCCACGTTCCGTTGTTTTATAACAAACTTCACATTTGAACCACACTCGCACGCGGTAAGGTAATTGTTTTGGCGCGAAGTCATATCGCTAGTGTGAGTCTGTGTCAATCGTAGTTGTTGTTTTGCAAAGTTTTGGCGCCACAGGGCTATACATAAATTGACTTTTATCTTATATTATACCGACATATATATATACTTAATGAGCAGTTTTAGTACATAAAACATAATTTGTGCTAAGTACTGTCTAAAAATGTAAGCAATATGAGCATATAAATTATTAATATAATACAAAATAAACATAACCTTAAAAACAGCGTTCAATGGCGCGGTTATATTTTTGTTTGTTTGTTTTTAAATTTGCTTTTATCGAGATTATTTGTCGACTTTTAATTAATTAATAAATACATCTTATTTAAAAAAGTTTTATTAGAAATTTATAATATTTTATATTGTTCCGTAGAGTTTACAACTTCAAATAAAGGGATAAAAGGAAAATTGTTTACATTTTGATAATAAATTATTACATGAATAGGAAAAATGGATATCCATAACAATTTCAATGATGAAGACAATATATGCAGCAATATAAACGATGATAAAATGAAATCATTAGACAATTCTGGTGATGAATTCATTGGTGTTGAACCAAGTAAAAATAATAAAAATGATTCTAACCCAAGTGATAATTCTGAAAATGGAAATATTTATATCACTACTGATCCACATGAAAAGTCAAATTTATCACATGATAATATTTTTATACAAAATGGAAAATTGAACAGTGATGTTATAATTAAAAAATCTGGTCCTAAATCAGAAGAAATTTCAGAAAATGATGAAATTTTTAATGTAAAGAATAAAAAAATTTATTCAGCTCAAAATAAAGATGAATATTTAACAACAAAATCAGAAAATAACAACAGTTTAAAAAGTCTTCCAGAAGGTACTGATTTATATTTAAAAAATAAAATGAAAATGATTGATAATGATTGTAGAAATGTGAATGAAGAGTCAGTTTTAGAACTTAACTCTAACAGTGATGTAAAATTATCTGTGATCACTAATGAACAACATATATTTATAGGATCTGATTTAGAAGATGTTCCAATGTTTGATAATAAAAAAAATGAAAATAAGAAACAATTAAAAAAAATTGCTATTGACAGTGACTCAGATGTTTCAATAACAGAGAACAGTGAAAATGTAAGTAAACAAGGCAAGCATTACCCAGTAAATGAGAATTTATTAAAAATTATTTACTTTAGTTAAACACTATAAACAAATAAATGATATAAATGAATATCCATATATAAATGGATGAAAAAATGGATGCATAAACGATGTTATAAGTTAATAATATTTATTTCTTCAGAAGTCATCAAAAACTATGAATCTCTTTGATTCAGAGTCAGAAGATGCGAAAATGCTTCAGAAAGTAAATAACTTTTCTAATCAAAAAGGTTCAGAAGATGAAACCACTTTAAAACATCAAAAATCCTCTAAAAAGAAAGTTAGAAAATTAATTCCAATGAGTGACAGTGATTCTAATTCAAGTAAAAGTGTTAAGGTATATTTTTTATATAATCTTAATAAATATAAAAATTATTTTATTATATATATTAAATGATATATATATAATGTTTGATGATTATATGTGCTAGTGTTGCCAACTTAAACCTGCTTAAGAAGCAGGTAAGCTGTCGAGCTTTCGATGTAACTGCATGTACATTTCTTACAATTATATATACAATTGTTTACTATGTATTACATATTAAATTAATGAAAAAAATTTTTTTTAGAAAATATCAAAAATTAGCAACTTAATTGATTCAGAGTCAGAAGATGATCAAAGCTCTTATAATAAAGTTAATACATTTTCTGAGTTAAAAGATTCTGGAAGTGAAAGTTCTTCAAATTCAAAAAAATCTATGAAAAATAAAAATAAAAAGATACACCAAAAATATGCAAAGGTAAAATTTTTTATATAACCTTTTTTATAAACTATTGAAATATTAGCATATTTCTTGAAGAAGTATTTTAAAATAAAATTTTGTTCTTTATTAAATTATCTGTACAAATATCTTCTTTATAGAAGTCAACCAAAATAAGTAATTTGATAGACTCAGAGTCAGATGATGATTATACTTCTCACAACATACATAAATTTCCACAACAAGATGATATAACTACATTGAGTGGTGAAGAAAGTAATAAAATAAACAAATTAAACAAGAAAAATGACAGGGTAAATATTTCATTTAAATGTTTCCAATTAATTTAATATAAAATATTTAAATATAATTTTATATAATATAAAATAAAATTTTATCATAAATAATGAAATATGAAATTATATTCTTTATGAATTTCATCTATAATTTATAATAATGATCTACAATGTATTAATTAATTGCAAATTTTAAGTAGAATTTGTAAAAATAATTTAATTTATAATTTATGTATTTTTTTATTAAGAAATCATATTCAAGGAAAAGTAAAAGCAATGCAATGCAAGAAATTCAAAGTGAAACGCAAAGATTAATTCGAGAGTCACATATATCATTACCTTATCATCGACCTAAACAACATACTTTAGAGGAATTTTTGAATAGAAAGAAACCAACCTGTAATTTACCAAGTGCGCCAACAATTGCAGCAAAATTGCAAATGTTTCCTGATTTAGTAAGGTAACGAATTTACAGCACTTGAATAAATGTTGCGTTCCCTATTGGCACGCGCAGTCTTTACAAATTTTTTTTCATAAGCATACTAATTTCTTTAATTTATTAACATTTTTTGCTTAAAAATCTGTTCATACAAATAATTCATTTTCTTTTGACATTGGTATTTGGTGTGGATGCACGCGCATTTTATTTAATAACTGCAACTTCATGTCGAGCTTTACTTTTTAAGAACATTTTCTGATTTAGTAAGATAATCATTTTACAGCATAGCATATTTAAATATTAATTACAATGAATAAATATGTAAAATATTTTAACTTATTTATTATAGCAAAGTGGCTGAGGAAAAAGAAAAAGAAGCTGAAATATTTTTTGACTCCTCAGATTCTGAGATGGAAAATAATAATGATACAAATGTAGAATCAAATTCGGGGGAATTAGAAAACAATGTTGGAAAACAAAAAGATATATATGAATCAGTTTCACTGTATTTGACAGAAAAAGTTCCTACATTGAATTCTCAAGAATTATACAATGTTGGAGCTGATGAGACTTATAAGGAAACAGTTGACTCTTCTGAAATGAAAGTAGTGGAAAACGAAAACTTATTAAATAATACTGATGATAATACTAATATCGAAGATTCTGTAATAACATTATTAAATGATTTAAAAGATGAAATCACAAAAGAGGAAGAACCAGATAAAGACAACATTAAATGGACAGAGGACAAATTTTTCGTTATCACCCCTGATGATGTAGATAAAATAGCTGTTAAGCATAAAATAGCTGTTAAGCATAAAATACCTGACAAAGATGAAATTGAAATAACTACTGATATAAGGGAAGAAAATTTGGATCGTGAACAAACAAAAATTTTAGAGAAAACTAATTATAAATGCCAAGATAAAAAAAGTAATATGGATGATAATCAGTCAATGGTACTTAGAATGGACACTTATGATTCTACTCCAGAATCACAGGAGACGGCAATTGAACCTGTAACCGCGAAAAAAAAGTCGAAACTTCAAACAATTCGGGAGGAACTTTTATTAAATCTGGGAAATTCTAAACCTAAACTTAGTGGTGACGAGGACATGTTTATTGATTTGTCAATTGATGTAAAACGTAATGCAAAAGGCGTTGATGAATTGATGGAACGATTTGTAAAGCATAGTATTCTAAAGAAAAAAGCGAAACCTGTTGCGCAAACTAAAGATGACGATGATGTAATTATTTTAACAGATGAAAATGAAAATCCAGATTTGAAGAAGCCAGGTGTTAAAATGCGAGTGTTTAAAGAAGCATTAAAGAAACAAATTATTACGCAAAGATGTGAAGAATTTAAAAAGAAAGAAGAAGAAGAAAAAGAATTGGATAAAAAACTGAAAAATGTTGAAGCTGATCAGGAAGATAATGAAGCTGATGCATTTTTGGACATTGAAGATGAAGAAGAAGTGGAAGATGAAGAAGAGGAAAGTGATTTAGAAGAGGACGATTATATTATAAAAGAAAAGAAAAGGAAGAGATGCGATTTTGTAGATGAAGAAGCTGAAGTTAGTGAAGATGAATATGAAGACGATATAAATGAAGATGATGAAGAAGAAATTGAAAGTGAAGATGAGGATAATGAAGAAGAAACTGTTAAACCAAGAAAATTAAGAAGGATCATTAAAGCCTTCGAAGATGATGAGGAAGATTCGAATCATTCAAAAGCTGTGGATGATATTGAAGGAAATTCTGGAAAAACAAAATGGACGGGATTAGATACAAGCGCTGAATTATTTTCACAGAATTCTCTCAGCACTGAGTCAAACAGAAAGGAAGAAGAAACTACACTTTTTCAACAACCGAAGAATTTATCTAATGAAAATAGTCAGTCAAATGAACTTTTTTCAAAAGATACTGAAGCAACGGAAAGCAGCAATGGTCAATATTGTCACATAACACAAGATTCTACTTTTTCATCGATTGACAATTCATCTGTGAGTATAAAACAGATTTTAATTATCGTATTCATTCATAAAATACAATTTATATAATATTGGAATATAATTGAAGGATTTTTTAAAGAATTCCAAACCTAATCGAAAATGCAGTGATTTAACCAGTTGGTTGAGGAAAGGAACAAAATTATATGATGAATCTGCAAATATACCAGTAAAGGATGATGAACTATTGGGCATTTGTTCCAGTAGTTTTAATTTTGATAAAAACACCCAAGAATCTCAAATGTCTAATACTCAAAAATCACAAGAAGTAAGAAGATTTAAAGGTAACATATTTAAGATATTTTTAATCTATATAATATATGAAATAAAATATAGCTCATATTTGATTTTATTATTCTTTAAATTAATGTTTTAGATATATTAATTCAAGATGACAAATCTCAAACAACTAAATTATCACAGCTCTTTGGTAAGTTTCCTTATCATTTATCATTTAACGTTTAGATGAAAAGGGCGTTTGGATGAAATGAATTTTGGAGTGATTATTTTTTGACTTGGCAAATTTTTTCATACGACGCGTTTTTTCAAATTATTCTGCTTTGTCAAGTTAAATGAATAACTCTGTATAATATTATCATATTATATATTGCACTTTTCGTGATGCATATTCCATGGGATTATGGGTTTACCAATGTATGTTCTTGAATTCATATGTATTAACATTTTTTAGATAAATCTAATTTAGAAGATAATACAGAATCCCAATTGATGGCAATTTGTTCAGGATCGTTTGATTCTCAACCTCCGAATAAAATTGTTAATAATAATCAATCGTTGTTTGAAGATGAATCATCTCAAGATATTAATTTAACACTTGATGATGAAAAGAGAGAATATTCTCATTCAGTAGAAGTTGAGAAGTCTCCTCCAAAGTCTGACAACAATAAATTAGTAATACAATCTTCTTCAGAAGAGGATGAAGATGATTTCACAACGAATAAAAAGAAACAAGTAAAAAGAGCTAAACCATTGGTTTTCTCTGATGATGAAGAGATAATAGATTCTTCAAATGAATCTGAATTTTCGGACATAGAGAATGACGAGAACAAAGAAGAAGAAGAAGAAAAGTACATCGACTATGATTCTGAAGAGAATGAAGTTGTCGTGGTACCAGCAAAGAATATGAGGAAGGAAGCCAAGAAATTTTTGGAACATGAAGCTGAGCTAAGTGAAAGTGAATGGGGTTCTGAAGATGAAGATGAAAAAGGTTTGGATCGATTCGAAATGGAAGAAGGAGATCAAGAAGACATTGACGAAAATGAAGTAAGAGACCAGTTGGGTAAAATTCATATGAAAAGGGTGTTGGATGAAGACCAGAGAGATGTGAGATTATTGCAAGAAATTTTGTTTGAAGAAGGAGATTTACATTCTGACGGTGATGGACGTCAGAGACAATTTAAATGGAAGAATATAGGTAAGATAAAAATAATGTAATAAAAAGAATATTTATTATTAAATATTAATGAATCAGTTAGATTATATAATACTCACAAAATTATATTTTTTAAGATAAACTTAATAATGATAATATAAGTAGAGAGTTGAATGACGATGGAGTTGTTTTTGACGACGCTGAAGATGAAAGTGAATTGCGAAAAGAAAGATACGAACAACAAAAGTTTCTTGAGAAAATGAAGGTTTGTTTATTGATTTGTAATTTATAATAATGTTCAGATATGGAGTAGTAGATTTTATTAATTAATTTTTTTTAAATTAATCAAAGTATTTTACATTAAAGAATTTATGCCATCAATATAAATTATTGAAACGTATTAATTTATTATTTTTTAGGCAGAAAAAGAAGATGATATAGAAAACGATTTTAATGACAGTCAGTTTTTTAAAGTTGGTTTGAAAATGGTGTCAAAATCTGTTAAATCAGTGAGTACCACTAAAGTCACTGAAACAATTGATATAAAGAAAGCGACGTCTTTGCACGAAACTACAGTTATGCCTTCTATATTGTCAAATGTATTAGGGGTTAAATCAAAGAATTTTTCAATTAATGTAATTATAATTTATATTTTTCTATCTGTTAATTCTATTCATATATTTATAACAATGGTTTTGTATTATAATATAATTTTATAATAAACATTTCAGAAACATATGAACGGTTCATTTTTAACTCGTGGACGAGATGAGTTGACGCGAATAGCATCAAAACTGAAACAGGAACGTTTTGTCATGAGCAAACAAAATTTTACCTTTCAACATATTAGTCCAACAGTCAAAAATGATGAAAAAGAAGATGATGAAAAACATGCATCAGGTTCAAAAGTGAGTTCCCAAAATTTTATTTGTACATTACGAATAAAAAAATTTATTATTATTTATAATCAATTTTTTTTAATTGAAATTTTAATACAATGACAGATTTATAATTATTTAAAATATAATAATTATATATAATAACTAAATTTTATTGTTTATAAATCATTTTTAAATATTTTTTTTTTATTTTAGTTTGGTAAAAGAAAAGCTGGCCAAGGTGGTACACCAGTGAATACAAAGAAACAAAGAGTATCCGACGGTAAAAGTGGGAAAAAACTATTTTAACCAAGTTCGTTACTTTAAAGTATTTATGTAGAGTATTTTTGTACTTGTTTATACAACTTGTTTAAATACAAGATTATTTGAAAGAAAAAATTTATCCAAGTTTGAATGTATATATCAGAATTTTAATTTTTAGACTGCAAATATATCTAATACAATTATTATTATTATATCTGTCTATTTAAATACAGTAAATGTTATATGATACGTGAATATTTTATCGCAATTCGCAAAATTATTATCGTAATCCGATTGTTTTTGTTCTCGGCAGTGTAATATTATTTGGTGAAATTTATTCATAAGGTTTTGGACGCATTGCATTTTAGTTCATGTGCTCATCCTCATATGGAAATATCGAAAATAATATATCGCGCGTGCATGTATGTTTAGAGCGTAATTCTACCTCATAATGTACATCCTAGCCCACGGCAATGTTGTACTCTCGTGCATTCGGGTAAACAAAGAAAAAGTGGTATCAACGCGCGAAGCCGATACGCACATTCGTATGCGATAGAACACGAACCCTGAACGCATTACGCTCATCTAAGGTTTCGCAAAATACTTTCATATTTCAATTTGACGCTATTTTAATCGGCTTATTGATAACCGTAGTTATTTATCACGTGTCGAATTTCGTTGCACATTGTAAGCGGCTTTTAATATGCGTTATTTTTGTGTTGCGCCAACGCGAACAAATACGTTTGATCGCAACAGTTTACGTTATCGATTGCATTAAATTTAAATTGCTCCGCTTTAACGCTTCCGATTCATTAATTTTTTGGCGTTCTTTCGACCTCACCGAAACGGGGCTGCGCGAAAAAAAAACGACATTTACGATTACATGATATTCGCGTGTATTTTTGTTCAAACTATTTCGGAGTTTGTAATTTGAGCAAAAGTGTTTATATTTGGTATGTGAATTGATTGGAAACATTGAATGCGAATTATAAAAAAGGAAAAAAATAATTGTTCCGTTTAAAAAATATTTATGACAAAATCCTTCTATCGCGATGTAATGCATTATCCACTTTTAGAGTTTGTATATATAAAAAAATGTGGGAATATAAAGTTCTATAAAATATTGCAAATATTTCAGTTTTAAAGCATTCGAATGTAGAACAATGGAATCTATTTGCTTTATTAAAAATAATATGTCACTTTTAATAAAATAATTTCGTCATAAAATCAAATTTACTATATATTTCAATAAAAACACAGTAAATTTTCTACTTTACGCAATAAAAGCAAATAAAATTCCACTTCACAATCAAAACCTTTAACAGACAATAAAAATCCCACATTTTGCAAAGCTTGCTTCGAAACTTTTTGCAAAATATATTACTTCCTAAAATATAAACAACACATTACATCGCAAAGATGAAACTACTATTAATTTGCATCACAAGCAGTTGCAAGTTGTTTACTCCAAAGAAATTAGGATTAAGTGGTATTTTTTCTGGCTCGACATCTGTCACATTGAAGTCCAACGGAAGGCCGCGAAATTCACATCGTTACTGTTATATATTTTTCACTCCGCACAATTATCCACAGCGCAGACTAATGACGCAAGTACGGCGACTGTTTGATCTACGTCTCTTTCCGCGCCCCAAGAATTATAAGCGAAACAAAACCGCAAAGTAAGTAATAGTCCGGGATCTTGATGGAACGTCGCCGACCGCTGTAATAGCCGATGGAGCAAAAGCCATCCGCGGGACGGGCGCGGGGGTTTATGTAAGCCGATTAAAGCATCACAGTAGTCCGCTGGTTGCCCGGGTTGCGCTTGTCGTGCGATGTTGCTGTACCGGCGCATCGGCTGGAGACATTAAAATCGCATCAAATATGTATGAACGGTACGCCGCTGCTTTCAATCCTCCATAAACTGGCGCATACATAAGCGCCCGCAGAATCGGAGACGGCTTAAGTCGTGTGTTTCTGAAGCACGCGCGTATGCAATGGAGCCTGTTTGCTCGTATTTTTTTTTCGTTTTTTTTTTCCTCTATTTTTTCCCTCGTCTTTCCCACTTCTGCTTTGGCTCATGCAAAAATAATGCAAGTACTTCGCCGCGAAGCATTCCTCGAATATTTTGTAAATGCATTGGCAAAATTGCGAAATGTCCGGGGGATAATTCCTTGGGACATAAATGATGTTCGCAAGCGTTTTTCGTGCGCCTTTAAAATTTGACGACTTCTATAAGTCTCCGTGCGACTTTTGCGACGGCAAAGGAGAGCAATTTGTTAAACACGGAAATGTTACGTTCGCAGACGCGTTAATAAAGTAGATTACCGTGACGATTTTCGTACACGGAAAAAAATTTCGTGCTAGTTACAGCAACCGCTAGGTTGCTATATGACATATTACGTGTAAATTGTTTCTGTATAGTAAATTCAAATTTAACAATATATTTCCTTTATTACATTACTATTTTATTATAAATTTTAATTTTATATTAAATATTTTCATTATAATAACATCATAATATGAAGCGTTCTACGCAAAAATATATTTTGACATGTAACCTGTACATGATAAATTAATTTAGGT
>JABFPN010007567.1:0-10168 GCA_022817305.1 Leptoteleia sp. ZL-2020
TATAAAGTTTTTCTTTTTAATTTTAAATTAAGATAAAATACTTTACAGTTTAAAAGAAGGAATGTTATTGTTGTAAACAAAATATACATTTGTATTACATTTAACTTTAAAATATGACTATAGAAGTATATATTTCACATGTTTCACCTCTTCTTTTCCCCCAGGTTCGTGCCTGATAAACTGGACCATTTGGCCTGCCATCGCACAGTTCATTCAATGTCATCGCTTTCAGTCCTTCGTAAGTATTAATAATGACAATACGATCGCTACCAATTTTCAATCCAACTATCGGTCCATACTTATCAGAAAGCCTGCTGCATGCTTTAAATAAGTAACCGGTCTCTTTTCTTACCCTTGCTACTTCTAACGCCGATCCTAAAATCGGCCACCATTTTGGTCCTAAAAGATGAAGAAAAGACAACATCTTTATTACAATCAGCAAGCATGACAACATTTCAATATAAATTGTCAAAGATTTTGGAGTTTTTAGAATAATCTGCAACATTTAATCTGCACTTTACATTGATATTGAGACTTTAATTAGGATGTTTGGCAAAAAGATTTTCTCTACAGAAATTGACTCTCAAAATATTTTGCATTTTGTAAGATTTGATTTTCTTTTTTTTTCGATTTTATAAGAAAAAGAATATTTCGAACCGAATGAATATTATAATAATATGTTTCTTAATAAACGTTAAGAAGTGAAATGAAATGAAATGAAAAGATTTTGTTCTACCTGGAGGATAACCGCGCGGTTTGCGCGATCCCAAATAAAGGAGCAACAATAGCAGAATTAGGATCAGAGCCGCTGTTAAGAGCGCGCTGGAAATGAAACGAAAAAAATGTCATCATGGTTAACGAATGATAAACGTTAAAAAAATGATCAGTTAATTTGTTTGATAAATAATCAAACATTTTTCCGATGCGTTATATCACGTGATTACGTCACTTTGTTTCTCGCACATATTGCCATTGCGTCACGCGGATAATTCAATAAATGCACCGTATTTGATGGGAAGGAGCGGGATGAGGGAGGGAGGGGACGCGATGCCAAAGTGCCGCCAATGGTTAAATTACGTGAATGGTATTACAGCAGTATATGAAACTAGTGTCACGTATCGGTGAGTCTATATTTACGCCCGTGTGTACACACACGCTGCATTTCCGGGCCCCGGCGACTTTCGATGTACCGTTCGAAGAAAGTGAAACGAACGATCTTATGGGAGAAAGTTGCATACGGAAGGGTCGCAGACTCCTTCGAGCCGGATTGCTTTCAATATCCCATAATCACTTACGCAATAATTTAATATTTCATAAACATGCAGCGTATTTCACGAAATTCCCATGACTTCCTCCATTTTTTCCCTTCTTTCTTTCTTCTTCCTTTTCACCCTTACATTTATTAACTTGTACAATCGGCACTGTATAATCGGATCCACGCAAACTGAGAGAAATGTATTGGTATTAGTTGTGATATATTTAATAATAATTTGGCCACACGCGAGTATTCATTGTACAATATTTAAGCAGTACAATATACCTAGACTAGGTATGTGAATACTTGTGCTCGTCATATATTTCTATCAGTGTAGAGTGATGGTAAAGCGCGTGGCAGGTAATTGTTAGGTAACGGGGTTCTATTCCTCGATTACGACATTTTTTCTAAATACTTTTTCTAAAAAAAAAACTATGTCATATTATATGAGGTGGTATAAATACACACATATCTCCGAGTTATCATCAAATATAGAAGCAGTTAACTTGATTGAAAAGCCGTCTACTCGTAACATTAATAAACTTATTTTTATTATCAATCACTGTGCCAATTTAAAACATTGCACAAAAGTGAATACCGCAATTTTATTAAAATGTTTCAACAACGAACGTGCGAAGGCAATTAGGATAAATGGATTTCACTGATTATTTCTCATTTCATATACTTTTCTTTAATGTCTTCAATTTCTAACGGATTAATTCGAATCCATAACTAGCCATTACATAAAATCTGACTCGGTGAAACAGTGAATACTTTAATGAGCACTAATATGAAAGTTATTGTTGAAACCATTATCATTTCCAAACCATATACAAATTTTATGTCTCAAATTGTGACGATTAAGTAGTTTTAACGCGAAAAGGTGAAAACTTTATGTAACAGAAGAAGTCCTGGCGAATTTTTTAGAAAGTTTAGGACAATTGAACATACGAGTTTTTGTTGCATTCAACAGCCAGTTTGAAATTTACTTAAACGGAGCTCTGGTTTCACATCAAAATCCATGAATATCAACTGTTCGGCTATGAGACTGATTTGTGGCTCATCAACGAGATAACCAAGTGAAAGGTGTTATGTAAGAAAAAAGTAGTTGGTTGTCTTTATTAAGTGGATATACGAAACCTAATGATTCCACTTGAAATTACAATTACAATTACAATTACGGTCGCGATGTTACAACATTTTCATTTATAATATAACATTCTGTCTGTTAAATTCATTAGCGCTTTAAAAGAAGGAAACTTCCTCTCACTTGTTCGTTGCTTGACTCAACATTAAAAAAGAAAGAAAAAAAACCACACAAATTTATCAAATAAAAATTTCTCTTTGTACAATAAGTGTAAGATAAGTAAGGCAAAGGTACATATCACTTTAAAATGCCCGCAACTTGAACAGATTGTTAAATAACACTATCAAAAGAAACATTTTCCGCTTCAAATCCAACACCATAATTATTTATAAATCTTATAATTTTTTTTATAAGCATATTATGTGACACTCGACGTTTTTGTTTTCACTTTACCCGTTTTCAGAAGTCATTATTCGAGGCGACGCGGAAGCAACACTGTACTCCGTTCACTGTTCACTTGCTTTTAAAGATACCCCTCTTCCTCGCAAATTTACTTGTAAAAGTGCAAAATGACCACGCGATAACACGAATGACCACGATTTGTAAATCTTTCAAAATTTTATAATGTTTCAAATTTCTTGCACAAAAGTACTCCTATGATATTAAATAATGCTTGGAATGAAAATTCGGAATTTTCTTAAAATCCCCATCCACTTTCCCACCTTGAAGTTTAATATAAAATTTAAAAATTCCCGTCCATATTTTAGTTGAAAGTTATAGAGAAAGTTATTATTAAAAGAAAACAAAAAAAG
The DNA here is from genome assembly GCA_022817305.1 of Leptoteleia sp. ZL-2020. Taxonomy (NCBI): domain Eukaryota; kingdom Metazoa; phylum Arthropoda; class Insecta; order Hymenoptera; family Scelionidae; genus Leptoteleia; species Leptoteleia sp. ZL-2020. The sequence goes on from JABFPN010007567.1 coordinate 3,155, forward strand.
CAATGTTGAAATATGACTTATTAATCATTTAATTTTTATGCCTACTTGAAAATGTATAGATTTCAAATGCACAATATAAGTTGTAGCCAGTATCCGAAAAACAAATTCAAATTTGTCTAAAATAGGTTATATTATAGCTCGTTGAATAAATGTGTAAAGCATCATTTTACTAGTAGAATGCCAGGAAAAATAACGTATATATACTGTAACAAGCATTTTGATGGCCAAAGCGTCCTGGTCAACATTCACGAGGAACCACGTGGTTAATATCGATTACCATGTAGTCATAGAAACCTATAACATATAGATTGTATACAAATCAGTTACTCAAAAAAGTACTCTACATCTTGTAATTATTAAGTAAACTGTATTATAGCAAAGAAAGTTTTTTGTTTACAATAATTTTCCAAACTACACAAGGATGTTGGACAATAAAGACAATAGTGATGATGAAGAGATACAGAATGTGTCATCTTATTCAAAGTACGATGTAATACGTAAAGCAGATGACCTTAAAAGAAGTCCAGTAACCAGCAGACCAACAACTACGAGGATAAGTTCGTCTAGAATTTTCAACACAGAATTTTCTGAACCTCATTCATCATCACCTCGTAATAGGAGAAGTTTTGTTAGGTATGTATTTATACATGCTTAACAGTTTGTATCAGACTGAGCGTAGACATCTTTCATATTTATTTAATATTTAGACATTTAGAGTTTGTTAAAGGGCGTACAATTTACATTACTTAAATTTATCCTGAAAAATAACTCACCTTAACACTTCTCTTAATGGCTCGACAAGAGTCTTTTATTAATAATCCACTTGATTTTTATGCTAGAGCTTGATTTTTATGCTATTGTTTTTAAGTAGGTATGGCAAAGAAAGTGATGAATTTATTGGAGATACAGCAAATTTGGATAGTGAGGAAGACTCGGAGGAAGAAAATACCCAGAAATTAAAATTAGATATTGGGTATGATTTTAAACAATTTGAAAATATGGAGGTCTCTTCTGAAGTAAAAGAATGCTTTCAAAATATTTTAAGGTACGTTATAATGATACTTGAAAGCTTTAAATAATATTTTTACTATATTTTAAGTTATTCAAATTTTGTCCCTACTAAATATTGAACCTGGAGTCTGAGTGGAATTGCCATTATTTTGTTTTTCCATTTTAGGTACACGCCCCAAGAAGTTTCACTTAAATATAAATTAATACCATTCTTGCCAAATTATATACCTGCTGTAGGTGATGTTGATGCTTTTATTAAAATTCCTCGACCCGATGGCTTAACGGATGAAATAGGTTTAACTATTTTAGATGAACCAAATCCAAATCAGTCCGAACCAGCCGTTTTGCACTTACAATTAAGAAGCAAAAGTAAAAGTGCCGGAACTCCTCGACAAACGGTTATAAAAAGAGTCGAAGATGCCGAAAAAAATCCAAAGGCAATTGACAAATGGATCGAGGACATGGATCAGTTACACAGAATCAAGCATCCTCCGGCGGTTCACCTTACAAACCAGTTTCCTGATATAGATACACTTATTCAGCAGTGGCCAGCAGAAATAGAAGAAAAACTAAACGAAGCGCAAATCGACTTTTCCAAACTGGATTGCACTTTACCGGAACTGGTGGACATTATATGTACTTTTTTAGACATACCTGTATTTCAGCATGCGAAATTAGAATCTTTGCATACGCTGTTTATGCTGTACTTGGAAGTTCAAAATATTAAAGGTCATTCATAATACTAAAAGAAAAATATCAATTATCATATCATATTAAAAATGAAGTATTACATTACCATTTAAGCAATAAAGGTATATACTTAATTAAAGTTAAGAATTTGTAGCTTTTTTTTTTGAATTATTGAAACTTTTCAAGATATTCCCATATTGTTGGAGTGTTTCTTTATGAATGTGTTACGGTGTAAGAGATATTAAGGAACTTTTAGTTTTAATAAAGATTTTCATGCTGTCAGAACTGGTATCAAATTATAATAAATTGTTTTTTAATCGTGTTCCAGCACAGTAATTCCTAATGGTTCTTTTTTTTAGTGTATAATATAAATAACCATTGAAATTTTTTACATGTAGAATAATTCTAAGGATAAAAATAAATGAATTAAAAATTAAAACTTTATTTTAATATACACAAAATATGCTTAACTAATTATTAATTCATGTCTCCTTATCGGCCATTTCAATTTTCTTTGCACGCCTTTTCTTCCTTTTCATTACCTTCTTTTCATGTAATAATGCAGGTGATGTAATCATTAATTTTTTTCCATTTATAGTAGGTGCTTCTTGTATGCCTGTTATGTAATCCATAGCTATATCTTGAGATTTCATTTTTAATTTTGCTCGCCTGTAAAATTAATTGTAAATTAATACAAATTTAATAACAATATATCATTTAAAATATCATATTTTGAAATACTTAAACATTTAACGAAAAAAAAATGTTGGCAAACAATTAACTATACACCATACACATCATTCTGAAACATATTTTTGCAGTGTACATTGTATATAGATAATATCGATTTAAAATTTACTAATAATTTTACATTCCAAACGCAAATTATTATGGTCTGTTATTGATTGTAATCTATGCTATCAGATTTTAAAAACACATTGATATCATGAGCACACAGTTTGGTGTCTCAACATTTTTCATTTCAGCTTTTATATTTAACTACTCAAACATAATTTTATTTCAATGGTTCAAGCTTATTATATATTGTAATAAATACTTTTTATTTCAAATTAGTTATTATTTTAAATAAACCATTAAAAATTATTTAATTTATTATGTTTCTTTATTATTACTTACTTTGGATGATTATTATTTCCTTTAAATATATGTAACGTATAACAATCAGGAAAAGCTTGTTTCAGTTTACTAGCATTAATTTCCCAAGGAATATTCTTTACAAGTAACCTAAAATTAAAATAATTTTAATTTATTAATCATTTGTATTTATCATTGATAAAAATATATTTGCTCCAACTATAACACTTACACTTTATTAACAGGAATTTCTTCATTTTTTTCCTTAATGTTAATCTTCTTTCTACTTGGCTTTTGTATTTTATTTTCTTCCAAATTTATTAATTTTCGTGGTCTAGCAATAACATTCTCAACAGATTTCAATTTTTTTACATGTTGCAGAACATCTTTTTTATTTTTAAAAATTACAAAACAATTTCTTGAAGCCTTTCTATGAAGAACAATTCGCTCATAATTGTCTACATATGGCTTAATCTCTTCTTCATCGCAAATATTTTTTGTTAACTGCAAATACAAAGTCCTAGAAATCTCTTCATTTTTTGCTTCAACAGACAGCTTTGATTTCTTTTTCTGCAATATAAATAAATAAAAATATTAATAGTTATAAATAATCAATTGTCAAGTTATAACTTAAATGTTACTTAAAGTAAAGCTTTGTTTATACAAAGCCTTCTTTGTATAAACATAATAAAAGTACTTTTATAGAAATAAATTTCTGCAAACGTCTTCAAAAGTCGGCATTCCTAATTTTTACAGTTCAGACTTTTGCAGAACTTGCCAGTCACAAAAATTTCTGCAAAAGACTATAAAACTGTAAAAATTGGGAACGTTGACTTTTGCGGAGAAATTATTTCCACAGGGTAAATATTACAGTATATGACATGCAACCTATCTTGTATAAGCATATAAAAAATAATAATGAATTGTGACATTGAAATATAAAATGTAATTATGAGAAGTAAATTGTAATAATAAAAAAGTTGTAAATAATAATAACACTTTATTTCGTGATTAACCACAATCTAAAGTGCAGCTTCTTCATTTCTCTGAATAAAAATCTAAATTAAAAACCATATAAAAGAGAATCAATACTCACTGCAGCTTTCATTGTATTATAAAAATAATTGACACTCTTTTCACTAAATATAAAGGAACGTGTACTCTATGTTAAAATTATAACATAACCTCTTTCATACATGCTGAAAATTAGAACTATGTAATCAAGTTCCATTAGATCGTCACGCGTCTATATTTTTTAGAAAAATATTAACTTTGGCAACAATGCCATCGCATAAACGCGTTCGAAAAGTCGGTAGAGAGCATATCGTGCATCTTTGTTTAATTGTGCTATGAAAATAAAACGTGCAATAACGCAGTACTGGCAGTCAATTTTGAAACATGCATATTATAATGTCAATATTAAGAATACAAAAAAAAATTAAAAATAAAAATTTTTGAAACAAATTTGTTCTTTAATATAAATAAGGTTGGAAAAGAAAAACAATACTGATTAAATATTTATTGTTATCTGTTTATTCAAAATGTACCTGCCAATTAGTTCGGGATCACCAACTTCAGCTGGCGCTGAAATCGGCGTAATAAAGTTTACTCATTGGGCTTATAGAAGTTTGCATTCCCTGCTATTGTATTCTGGGCAACGATTCGGCGAAGATCTGAATATTTAATACCTCATTATATTGTAGTGATTTGGGTGAAATATCAGCTCTAACCAATAAACAAGAATAAGAGTATTTGAGTCCTCGATATACGCACAGTTGGTTTTATTTAACCAAAGATACAGAATTATAATTCTAATTCTTATATTTAATAACTGTTAACGGAGACGAGTGTTATATTGCTCTTAGAAAATGGGTTTTGGTAAAAGGCACAAAACCGATAAATATCGTGAACGTGATTCGAAAAAACGTCATCATCGGAGTCGATCCAGGTCGCATTCTTTGGATCGTGATAAACTAGAAAAGCCAAAACATCACAAAAAACACAAGAAAAGGGATCGCAAAGAATATGACAGCGATTGTAAGTATAATGTTTTCAAAATATAACTTTTAAGTTGATGTTGAGAGCATAGCTAGCTCCCTGTAGTATTGGCGTTAATGTTTTCATTTATACAAATGAAATGCTTAATAATTTTGTAATATAATAGTGACTAGACAGCCATTCTACAATAGATATTATTTAAAAAAAAAACAATATATATATATATATATAAAAAAAAAATAACATATATGTGTTATCAAGGATGTGTCAATTCTGATTTGATCTTCCAATATCATTGTCGCCTTAAACATTTTAATAAAATACAATTAATTTTATTCTCTGTGTATATACTTTTGTTTTAAAATATTCTCTGAAAGTTAATATGCATTTATTTAACAGTGGAATTTGTTGATGCTCCACCACCTCCAAAAATTTCAAAAACTTCTCATCATGCAACACCACCGCCTCCAGAGATATCTAAGTCGAGAAGTCCCAGTCCTAGAGGTGGTGATAGTTCTCAGTTATCAATTGAAGAAACAAACAAATTGCGTGCAAAGCTGGGTCTCAAGCCTCTTGAAGTAGACAGTGGGCGAAAAGAAAAAGAGGATGGCAAGAAAGAAGACTCTGGAAAGTTGAAGGATGATTATGGCGAGTTTTATCATAAACCAGCCCAAAATGTTGGTGTTAAACATAAGACAGAAAAACTGAAGGAACGGTTGGCAACTCATAAACAAAAGAGGGAGATTGAAAGTAATTTGTCGAAAATTAAAGGCTTAGCTGAAAGTGATTCTGATGATGATGCAAAAGCTTGGGTTGAAAAGAGTAGGAGATTGGCTGAAGAAAAAAGGAAGGCTGAAGAAACGGTTTGTAGTATACATTATTTATATAAAATTTACAATTCTATAATAATTTTTATAACATTGGTAATACATATTTTTATATAAAAAGTTCTGCATTGTAAAGTCACAGATATTCACATTTGAAAGATCCCGTGTTTTAGCGAGATTATCAACAGATTGACTTTTTACAATGTCAACAAAGCAATTATCAAAAATTTGATACTAAACACAAACTTAACAATTCCACATATGATGAAGTAATTTACAATAAAATATTAAATTAATTATATTTAAAATTAATTGTTGTGAAATATTAATAATTTTCTTTCCTATTGTTAATATGAATAAATTATGATGTATATTTTAGGCAAAGATGCTGGATCAATGTGATGAAGCATTTGGAGTAGGAAGTTTAGTAGAAGAAGATTTTAAGAAAGAACGAAACAAGGCATATCAAGAAAAAGATTTGAAAGGCTTGAGAGTTGAACATAGTATTGTAAGTATTCATTTACATTAGCAAAAATAAAGCTTCCTTAACTGTATGTAAATGAATTTAAGAAATACTAAAATTCATACTATTTTGTAGGAAAATTTTGATGATGAAGGGCAAGTTATATTAACGTTAAAAGATCAAGATGTTTTAAATGATGAGGGAGATGTCCTGGTTAATGTCAATATGAAAGATGACGAACGATACAAAAAGAATGTTGAAATAAAAAGTAAAAAATCTAATTTTTATGCCAATGAAATTCTGGATGATGATGATGAGGATGAGGATCCTGTTAATACAGTATTAACAAAATATGATGAAGAAATTGAAGGGAAAAAAGAAAAAAGTTTTGTACTTGGTGTGGATGAAGTAAAAATTGTAAAGAAGAAAACAGATTTGTTGAAAGCATCTTTAGAAAATAAGCGACTAGAATCCTTGAATTATAACGAACCACAAATTGCAAGCGAATATTTCGATGAATCAGAATTGGTTAAATTTAAAAAAGTAAAGAAGAAGGTATGTATTTTTAATTTTTCGTATAAATTATCATAAAACATAAATTATTTGTTGAACAATTAATCATTTCCTTCTGAATTGACATGGTGCGAAGTATGACCAATTGTGGGATAATTGTCTTCTGGCTCAAAAGTTGTGTCTTCAAGTAACATGGGTGATTAATCCCTCATATTGATATGCTAAAGTATGTAAGTACAATAAGTGCATCTAAAACATTCATTCACTTTCATATTTGATACATGTAATTCATTGGTTTTCTCTTTTTGACTTTTGAATGTTATCATAAACATGAAGCATGACATGGCATTGGAAGTATATGTACGTATGTACATATCTACAAAAATATATGGTAATTATCTGTTATCTCACAACACC
>JABFPN010007568.1:0-10168 GCA_022817305.1 Leptoteleia sp. ZL-2020
AGTCAAATTTGTATAGGTGTTTTGACTAAATGATTTTGTCAATCCGGACAGAATTTCCGCGTTTATTTGACCAGAAGTTCGTAACCATATAAGTTTATCTACTATGTCTAAACCATTATTTTGCGTGTTATCCGTCTTTGCATCTTTACTCGCGTTCCTTCGGATTATTCCTTTCAAAATTTCTTTATACGCTGACCCAGAGTTATACTTTCTTTCTTTCGTTTCTTTTTCTCGGCGATGTTTAGACAAAAGTTACTTGGAACACTTCTGATAGCTGATAACAACTTGCAGTATTTTACATACTTTAATATACAGCGAATGAAATTTTATTTAGGAAATTTTCAAATAAATCTTTTTTTTTTCAAATAAATTTCAAATAAAATTCTTTATATAGAATTGGAAAGTAAATCGTTTGAAAAAGTGAAGAGAAAATTATTTCAGTAATCAAGTCAAAATATTTTCTGTAATTGTAGAACTATGATGCGTAAAAGCGAGCTATTTGTGCATTGCAATTTGGAAAAACTACTTTTATTCTGGTAAAAAACTAACCATAACTCATAGTATAAATTGCTGAGGGAACACCACGTATACGTTTATATATACTGCAGGCTTTTATTACATCGACCACGTTTACATTATATTAAAGTAACAATAAAATAGATTTTAATTTTAATATTAAGATGTTAAAAATAATTATCTCTTTGAGGAACTCTAAGAACTAAATATTACCCGGCTGTGATTAAAAATATAAAAATAAAGAAATGAGAATGGGAGAGAGAGAGCATTTATAACTTTGGATAAAGCGATTTTTCACTGAAATAAATGTGTCGTACAATTTTTCGCCATTATACGATTAATCACTTGATATGACTTGTTTACTTTGGATTATAGTAAAAATTTGCCGTAGAAAGCGGCGTTAAAAATTTTATTCAATGCAAAAATTAATGTTTATTTACCCTTTGGCAAGACACCGAAAAAATCCGAACAATCGTGATTTACATTTCTGAATAACAAACATTTTCCAGGACTACTTTCTGTATTTATCAACAGTTGAGCATAAATAACGTGATTATTCTTCAAGTCGAGTTAAATGCTTGCAATTTATATAATATTTAAAAAGTGTAACACTTGATGCCGTGTGTAATACATTTATGACGCAGTAAAAGGTGCGCCGTCTTGTATAATTTTCGTTTTGATTTTATTTTTCATATGTAAATGGACGCAAGAGTGTTGTCGGATAAATAGTCTTAAAGTGCAAATTATAAGATAATTCGTGGCATGCGCAATTTCTTACGAAATAGAGTGCGGCTTACAGAGGGGGAGGGGGAGGGTTGTAAAGCGAGAAGTTTTTCGACAAGCGCGGTACACACATAATGCTTTTGAATTGAGATGTTGCGAGTTATACAGAACCTTTTGAATGTAAAATTGGAAAGAGCTCTCTTACAAAGTTACAGCCAAGTTGCGGTGGCTCTGAAGGTGATGGCTCCGTGCAAGTATCTCCTTCGCTGCCACAGTAAAATGTTCATCTGTAAGCTGAGTGAGCCATTACAGAAATTACCGCCAATTTGACGCTCGCAAATCAAAATTTGCCTTTTTTTTTTCACTGACAGCGCATAGTTGCGCTTACGCGTAATCTGACAATTTCCCTCGCAATTTGTTATGAACTAACAAAATATTATGGCGTAATGCGTTTCAGAAGTTTATACGCGTGAGATTGTTATGCATTATTACGCGCCAGATTCATAACTCGTAAAGTCATATTAAAAACATAAAATGGTCCTTGGGAAAATTTTGATTTTCATTCAAAGAAAAGTAAATCTGGGAAGCAACCTTTGAACGCAGCAAATTTAATATTCAAGAACATTATTCGTGTGTTAATTTGAATAAACTTCAAATGATTAAAGTGTCTTTGCTTTCATTCAAACTGGAACAATTCCAAAAAAAATAATGCATATTTATGCAAGCTAAATTAAATGAAAATGTTTCAAGTAATGTGCTGCTTATAAATAATACTAAATTTACTTGAATTTTATACAAGTCTGTTGGGAGTATAGCTGATTTCTTGACAAATCCCTCAAAGAAAAGTATTATGAAGCAGAAAAAAGAAAAATTAAAAAATTTTTTTTTTTTTTTTTTGGAAACAAGAAAAACTGGAAGTCGCGAAAATTTGACGATTGAATACAATCGGAAAACGAAAGCGCTAACCATACATCTCACGTTCTCTTAAAGGCTGTATAGCCTGTACTTGGCTTTACGCGTTGCCTCCTCATCTACGCACGTCCACATAGCCAAATTGTCGTAATTTCACTTTGAGTTCAGTTTTACCTTACACTCATACCATCACGTGCAATATATATGAAACAGAGTATATATGTAAAGGACACTGTATAACTACAGAATGATGAGCAAATGTTCGAGTACCGGCGTTCTTGCATAGAAGAAGCAACCTGACCTAATTTACATACATATAAAGCGCATTCGATGTGTTTTAGGGGTCGTAAATCGACGCAGCTACGCGAATCGTTAAACCCTTCCTTGCCGCAACACCCTACTGATACGTGCACAAGAGAATGCCTCTACAGATACCAACATAAACGTCGCGAAGTTATCGCTGTATTCAGTTTGCACACATACACACGCTTTTTGCCACAGCATCTCGACTTCCTCCCACTTCTCCGCGTTTATCTTACGTCCATGAATTCTCATTCCATAGTGATTGACAATTTACGGCTATGATAATAATTAACATAAATATAAATAAATACGTCGTTAAATATGGTAAATATAACTTGCGAGATGGTACTCGCATCTCTCTGCCATATAAACGCATTTTTCGTCAATATCGTCTAATTAAATGTTTAGTAAAAGGCATTAAAATTCTCTTTAATGCACTGAGAGAAATTTATTAATAGTTGACTACGATATTTTATAACCCCGAGGATATATGTATGCGTTTATCAGTATTCCTTACAATATGATATATTGTTTTGTAAATAATGTTAAAAAGAACGTGACGAAGGAATGAAACCCGTTACCTTACAGTCGCTACGCGTGTGCCCTTTACCAACAATCTGACTTTATGAATAATAGTAAGCAGGAGAAATTTAGACCGCGCCCTCCGACACACGCACTAAAGTTTGATAAATACCAACATACCTCCAAACGAAGGCGTAGAGTTGTGGTAAAGTGAGTAACTGGTGATTGTGAGGTTGCGGGTTCTACTCCTTGATAACAACAGCATTTCTAATTTGTTTTGTTGAAATATTATAACGTATTATATATTATACGAGTTATAAAATATAGTAACAACTACTAAATAAATAAATTTTTATCAGTGTAGATAAGATACAAAACATTTTGTTATATAACTTGGTAATAATGGTATCTTTACAGAAAATTGGTATATTTCTTATTTTTACTATGGTATAAATTATTTTAATTGAATATTTAAAATAATTACGTTAGCGGTTCACTGAAAAAATTATATTAAAAATTACTGGGCAACAACTTTTATGGAAAGCCACGACAATAAAAATCTAATTCAATCATTTTTAATTTTCTTTTTCCTTTTTTCCTGCAATAAAAGAGGATAGTTGCCATTTTCCGACAACTCCAAAACTTCACCTATGATCCGGAAGCAAATACAGCAGTCACAAGTTGGGAACGACGATAACTAACCATGTTATCGACAATGTTATTTGTATGTGCAATAGTATAGTGTTAATAGTAATAGTGGTAATTTCTCTTTGAATTTCCTTCATTCCGTTTGTATTCTTAATTTGATTTTTATATTACTTATCGGAAATGTCGATTACAAAATAGAGAGAAAAAAACTCTTTTTGACCTGAGCAGGTATTGTAATGTAATGCGCTGTATATCCTTTAAAAACACAATTATAAGGCATTATATGCAATATTTCATATAAATACACAAAATAAGGAACGACGACGTGATAAAAAGCATAATTTACCTGCATTAAATCACTAGCCACGCTATTAAAATCGACGTGAAATAAATATTGAAGAGGCATATATATTACTTTTGATCAAAGACATTTCACATCATAAATAAATAAAATTCTAAAGTTTCTCCCAATACTTAATGAAGGAATAAAGTTCCAAAAATGACAAGTAAATTGTTCTCAATATTATATTGACTTTAAATTTCGGTGACATTGTTAGCCACCAATGCGAATCTTAATTTCTATATTAATATATAAATACTAGCACGTAAACAGTAACTAATGCACATAAAAATATTTAAATGCCCTGTATGAATTGTAAAGATCAAATCAAATATGGAAATACTTTTATTGGCTCGTCAAGTACAAGTTGAAAAGTCGGAAATTGTAGTTTAACGCCGATAAAAGTAACCAAGTTGAGTCGGAAGTTTGGTTGAGAGATTCATTCGTGTCATTCGTTTGTGTGCAACAATGCAATTTGGAAAAAACATTTTTTGTTTCTGGAATTTATTCCAATTCATCTTAGGTAATAAAATTTGCAAGCGCAATGCACGACTCAATAAAAATTTTATCATTATTAAAGAGCTATTGATTTTCCGTCTGCCAGCAAAAATTATTTTCTACGAAACGCCAAAAAGTGTCATTATAAACATTAATACTGAACTCATCGTATTACTATAATAAAGTTGAAGCCACTGCGGAACAATGATGCAAGGGCCATGTAATGACAATATTGTACGTCGTAAACGAGTTTATGTGCAGAGTTACATTATAGTAATGTCCATCGACATAGCATGAATATTCGGACACTTTTTGAGGAACCTTACATTGTTTGCAACGTTATTTATTACGTGCATACCAAATCAATTTTTTGTCTCCGATTTGAAACCAGTTGAAAATTTCAAATACTCTCTATCTTAGATCGTAACAAAGTTTTGAGTTTTATTCCATTTTTTTCAACTGGTATAAAAATGGGGAACAATTTTTGCAATGTATATATATAATATTTACATTCTTTTGCAAATTCATTGATCAATCAATTTCGTAGTTATAAAACTTTCTTCACTGTCATACTAAGAGATTTTCGCGGAATGAATAAGAAAAAAGTAAATCCTATTTTTTAATATAAACCCTAATAAATTATCAAACAAATTTTTTTACTGCAACGAAAGGAACGCAGCGATTGCAATGAGTGTGAAGTTACTTATTTCTTTAAATTAATAAATTTCTGAATAACTTCTCCGAAGTCAACAATTTTGATATTACAGGATGAAATCCTTGGATTTCATTTTTAAAAATGCTTATAGCATGAAATAACTTGCCACGTTAATTTTACGTTTGAAGTTAAATCCACATTCTAATATCGAAAATATTGCCCGTAATAGGTAATGACATCAATATCTATTAGAGATTACGACTTACTAATCACTAAGGAATCAAAAATAGTTCATGACCTGAAAGCGATATAAATTGAAACGTAATATTTCTTTTTAAACTTTTAAAATTGGCATTGCATTTATGCTCGCGTGCACATTATTTAAAAAAAGATAATGCAATGTAAATGTAATGTAAATGGCCAGTGTCTCTATCTCTCATTCCTACATAAATATAAGATGAATCAGCAGAAAGTACAACTGGTCTAAGCTGAAGATTAGATTCGATGCGGGGAGATATAAAAATGTGAACAATAAGCTAGTTAAATGATTCATACGGTAGTGGTTACAAGATTGTACAAGCGGTAAGTCAATCTCACAAGCCTCGTAAAGATGATTTTAATTTAAATGGAATTGCTCCGGTATAGTGTGAGGTACGGCGGATTATTGAGGTGGGGAAGAAAGCAAAGCAAAAGGTCGAGAAGGAAGAGCCGATGGAGGTGAGCATAACGAGATGGCAGAGTTGTAAAGCCCTGCGCGTGACACCGAGTTATGTTATGTTTTTCCTGTTTCAGTATGTTGACCACCCAACGCTTGTCGGGTGACTTCACAGCGAAACGCAAGTTTATACCTAACCTGCTACGTGGTTTAGGTAACGTGCAGTATTCCTCGTGCTGTGCGTTTATGGCGCATAACCATTTGGTCATCCAAACAGATTATTTTGGCTTGATAAATTTAATAACTCTATATGGTTATGCCAGCTTGCTGATTACGCAAACGAGTTCCAGTTTCGTTCGTATACTCAACGCGACACTAAATGGTATCAATCCATTTAGAATTGATGGACTTGTGCAAACTTGCTTACATACTATTTATTCCCAAAAATTATCTCGTTTCATTTCGCCAAATGTATTGTGACGAAAGTTAAAAGTATAAATAAAATTTTATGCTCCCAAATATTCTGCGCGTTTCGAACAAAAATTCACCTCAATTAGGTTTAAAGGTCACGGATCTCATTAAGAAGATAACGTTTACTTTAGTTCGGAATGATAATCAAATTTTAGAAAGTACATTTTTGGATAATGAAGGTATTTAAAGAAAGAATTTCTAGCAGTCCTTTTGATACTATATCAAACGATGATATTATAAATAAATTAGTCAATTGCATCATTTGAGGAACTATTTTCAATAATACAAAAATATTTATTTCAAAATACTATGAGCAATTTAATTTATAAAAGGAGCTGTTAACTTTTTCAAGTATAATTATGTCAATAATTGATCCTGAAGATTTATACTTAGAGACGTTTGTGATGATAAAAACAATTTTGTTTAAATTAATAATTGCCCAAACTCTAGTAGCATTCGATAAGCTTAAATATTGTATAAAGTTTTCGTATCGAGTGTTTCGCATTTGAAGTAAATTATTTCTAAAGTATTTTTTTCAGACGACAACTCAAATGTACGTCAAAGTAAATATTTAATATCATTAAATGAAAGTATGAATTTCCTATTAATATAAAACTCATTTCAGTTTAATAATGCTATATTTTTAGTTATAGGGATTAAGAAAATACATTAAGATACGTTTTTTTCTACAATCACTATTTTAGAAACATTTACAATCAGTCATTAAATTCTATAATATTTGCAAAATTCGTAACAGTAAAGTACTTAAATCTCTCATAGTTTGCCTTGTAATGGGTTGAGCCATTGTTTGATCAATGTTGCTCTATTGTGCACTTAATTCACATTAATTGTAGCTACTCCCCACCTCTATTACAAAATATTCAATTTTAAGAAACACCTTACATCCAAAAAAGTTAAGACACTAATAGATTTTAAAAAAATAATATATTACAGGATAATTTAAATTATGTATTTTCAAAAATTCGTTGGGTAAAATTTACATTTAAATAGGTGTTAAAAATTTGGTTTTAAATACTGTGCTTTAGATTAATTTTTTAATAAATGAAAAAATATGGTTTACTATTATATACAATGATAAAGTGTTAGTAATTTTAACTGTATTTTTACTATTTATGTAAGAAGAAAATATATTATGTTTTAAACTCATAATACTTGGTGCAGCTAGATATGCACTTTGAAAATTGTTAGTATTTACACCACGTTTTTAAAAATACACAGAAATATTTAATAATATTAACCATATTCAATTTCAATCAAAATATAGTTAGTAAGCACAAAAAGTAATACCTAGGTCGTTTTTCTCAGACCAGCATATTAAACAAGCCATCTAAACGCGTCTTGAAATAAAGAAAATAAGTAACCGAAAGAGTCTATTTATTTTTAATGTACTCTATCTTTCTTCAGTACCTGAAACCCTACGTACAAAGAAATACCCACATCCCTACACTTCTTTTCCTCAATTTAAAGTTTTGCATACAAAATTCTGATTCGACGAGCGTTTTCACATTTGATCACAATTAAAACAATATCACCGGAAGCTGGATTAGGACGTGAAAAAGAAGGCTAAATAATTGCATGGAAATTTAATGCAATAACAATAAGATTTTAAGTTAGCCATAAAATGAAGCAGTTTGTAAAAATTGCTTCGCGCGCGGATCATTGTGTCGGACTTCTATCGGGTGTGTCTTGGTGTGAAGCCTTCGCTGAGCAGCCCAGGGAGGCATTTCATTGCGCTCGATACGCGAGTAAAAACAACCAGGTATCCGACAGTAAAAAATGTAACTGGTAATTTAGTTAGCTGTTACGAAGTGGACGGCAGTGGCTGCTGAGTGATGGTGGGGTAGTAATAGGACGTATCTCGTATCTGTCAGACCTGACAAGGTTTTATGGGTTTGCGATGTGTGGATTCATCATTCAGCGTATCACGGCAAGGGCCTCTGTTCCTCGGCTAAGTAAGAGATTCCCCGGCCTTCGGTGAATAATTATCGTTATTATGACAAACTGTTTTACCAGATTTCTGGCCATTCGACGTATCAATCATTTCTAATACCTTGCTCCGGTGAACGGGAATAAAATTCCAACCCCCTCCCCCCAGCAATAAAACGGCAAACTAATTTCTCGTTTTACTTTAATGCCAACAGTTTGGAAATGAAAATTGCAATGGGAAATTTATGCCGGGCGTAAGAAATTGATAATGCACGATTAATATTTTACCTCGTTGCGATTTAGTATAGCCTGCCTTGCTATAGGGAATTAAAAGAATTATTAAGAATAATTAAAAGAATATCGCGACGGAGTTGTCGCAAATGGAATTGCACTGGTTTGAGGCGAGAGATAAAAAAAAAAAAAATAAAGGGAAGAAGGTAATGGCAGCCGCGGTGGAATATATATCGAAGGGCCGTGGCCCCGGCGTATCGCGGGCGTACAGTCGAATTAATAAAAACTCAAGTGATTGTCCGCGTGATAAATAAATTTAATACCGCGCGCGGACTGTTAAACGACGCGGAGGTTCTTATTGCATTGTGGACAAAAGGAGTCGGCCGTAGTTTTATCCGAAGTTTGATTATAGATTATTGATGTTTTTCCCCTTCTACGGCGGTGCCGTCGGTGGTGAGGGTTGTCGCTCGTAAAAACTCGAAAAATCGACTATAAAAGGGAGAATCTCCACCCCTATCGAATGCACGTTTTTTCTCCCTGCATTCTCGTTATACGTTAAAAAATCGGCGCAATCGCACGTATAGCTTTTACATGACGGCGCTTGGCTGTGTGCGAGCGCAATGGCACCGACCGGGCTGCGCTTTTATCACGTATGTAATCTCCATTCACAATCATTTCACATACTTTTGCCATCAGGGCCGATTCACAAGTGAACAAACAATGCATTTCGTTTCTCCAGTCACTGTGACAAAAAGATTTTGGCACACTTTCTAGCATACATTTTATCAGGGACCCCGCGGTGTTCGCACCAAACTTCCAACATTTTCCGATCCGAGTACGCGCATTGTTTTTCGATGTTCCTCGTAATGGCTTGTATTGAAAAGAATACTTCGTTTATTTCCGAACAATTATTATTCCATCTTTATAGCCACCTTTCCGCATACGCGACGAAAGACGCGCGACCGACCGCGTCGCGTCAGTTGTCACTGGACAAATCATATTGATCGTCCCTATTGCTTTAAACGTCAGTATTTTTATACAATCATATGAATATACAAATCTCACTAGACCTATAAACGAGTGTACGTTCTAACCAAGTTAAAATTCAATTATAATTTGTATCAGCAATTATAATTAAAACTGTTCGAACACCCGTTGTTGTTGGAACAATAAAACTTCTGATCAGTTTGCAAACTGTTGGAACGTTTAATAAAGCGGGCCTAATTATTATCTATCGCGCCGTGGCGTATTATATTAAACGACTGGGTAAGCGTTTGAAGTGAAAATAAAAATTGAATTAAAGCAATGATTGACTAACCGTAATTGATATTCGGCGAGGCGATAAGATTCCCATATTTTTCTCATTTATAAAGGTACAGAGAAAGGATGCTGACACAACGCGGATCCTGATTGGGGGCGTGCGTATCCAATTCGTCCGCCAGCTACGCGCCAGGTTAACCAATTTTTTTCCCTCCCTTTTCTTTATTTTAAGTCCGTATTATTTATCCGAGATCGATTGTGGCGGGGCAAAGGGGAGTGGTGGGTGGGGGGGGGGGGGGGGGGGGGGGATGTGACTGCGCGTTGGTCGTAGGATCAAACGAAATAAATTCAACGAGCGGACCGTCAAGCGCGCCAAATAAGTTTTCCAACTTACGCACACGACGGGCGTAAATGATAATAAAAGTGTATGCTCCCCTGTAATTAACGGAGCATCGAAATTAATGGAGAACGAACGACATTAATCCCC
>JABFPN010007569.1:0-10167 GCA_022817305.1 Leptoteleia sp. ZL-2020
GTTTTTATATTAAAAGGAATTTCATTTTATAATAAAACTTATTTCAGATAACACTAACCAGATATTCTATTTATTATAAGAATATGTCTATTTGAAAATACACATGCGTCGTTCAATTGTTATTGTCGTACTTTTTTCTTTCAGTCTATAAATAGAAATTATTCTTAATATAAATACATGCTTTGTAAGAATAATGTATTCTTATTATAAATAGAATTTAGTTTTGTCCATATATTGAATGGAATCCCCATTTAATATAAGAAGATTCTATTACTCTTAAATAGACAGTTTTGTGAGTGTGCTTGCCTTGAACCAAGAGCTTTTGAAATCCGTGGTATCACTATATGTTTATGCTAGTTTCATGACGCAAGGGTCAAAGATCTGCTTTTCAGCGTGTATTCCGACGTATAAATTATCCCGATACTACTTCACCAAAGAGATTCTCTTTATATTTCACGGAACGTACAAATCAGAATTTTCGTCAAATTTGACATTTATCTTTGAAAGTATTTTTCTTATATTTCATTTTACTTTGACGTTTTAGTTGTAAGAGTAGTCATTCTGTTTCGAGGTAATATGGTTTCGTGCGTGTAAACATATTCAGTATTTCCTTTTTCATTTCTTCGAGTGTGAATTGTACTTTTAGAAAGTCACACATTGAATAATTGTATTATTTATAATTTATTATTACGCATTTCTTATTAAAAACAAATGCTATTATTTACAATAAATTAAAAGTATCCCTGGTTTAAAGTTAATACGAATTCATTAAAAAAATTACTTATTAATCTTATGAAAATGCGACAGGAATTTCATGAATCTTAAGCCAGAAATAGTACAAAATTTCATAAAGCTTTTGTACGAAGTGTCGTGAATTAATATTAATCTTAGAACCTCAAAAATATACGGTCGTGAAATAGACTTAGACACAAATTGTAACAGACGTAAAAACAAAATTATTAATCTTAGAAGTTCTTGTTTAGAAACATGATTTCCTATGAAAACTCATGATTCTAAACAAGATTAACATTAATTCATGACACTTCATACAAAAACTTTATGAAATTTTGTACTCTTTCTGGCTTAAGATTCATGAAATTGCTGTCGCATTTTCATAAGATTGAATAAGTAATTTTTTTTATGAATTCGTATAAATTCGTATTAACTTTAAACCAGGGAAACAATTTGCGAGTCGAAATAAATACCATTACTATATTAATTTTTATCTTTCTAATATTCGACTAAAGTAAACGAAATAGTTTAATTCGGCCACAAATTTTTTAATTAAAAAAGTATGCGACCCTTATCCACATGAGCCCACGTAAGGGGAAGTAAAATTTCTATAATCGTAGGTGTTATTTATATAGTTGATTCTTCTAATAAAGCCCCGTATCAAGTTCATGAAACAAATACATGGTTAGCAATATATTTTTTTTACCTAAAACGGTAAGAAAATTCATTAAGTAAACAAGAAGCACATTGTTTTTACTTTTTTAAAATAAATTTTATTTATTTCCTTGTAATGTTTAAAAACAAACATCTTAAACAATTTTTACTTTATTCGAATTTCTTGGAAGAAATTTTCATTTTTCAACTGAATTTTGTAGATTATCAATTTAAATTAAAAATTCTTTATCTCTTTTAAATATCCTCAATAACTTTTATTTACAGAGTAAATTATCATCAAAGGAATTTCGTAACTGTTTTGAAAACATAATTGCGATAATTTGAAAGCATAATTTATTTAAATTTCCACAAATGTATATAAAAAATTTGAAATTAAAATTAGTTAATAAACCTACCGACATGTTTTGCGCATGTTTTAAAATACTTGAATACATTCGTGAGACTTTTTAAATAATCTTTAATCTACTGAAGGATATTAATATTTTTCTATGGGGATAGTGTTGAAAAGTAAAAAACGATAAATGGTAGAATATCATGTATTGTAAATAGAAATTCTGTTATTCAAAGAGACGTATTATTTGCGCGCTTTTGAATTATCTGTATTAATTGAAAAGAATATTTTTCATACGATTATAAAATACAAGAATATTATTATTAAAAAGAATTAGAAAATTTTAACGTAACGTTAGACGTAGCATTAAATTAAACCGCCACGCAATGTTGAACAGTGGCGCTACATGACGGAGATTTCGAAAAATGATGCGAACAAGGTACACATACACCAATCTTCCGCAGTATACTGAGTAGCCGTGCATTTGTCACGGGAAATTATTTAAAAATACAGTTTAATTGTAAATAAAAGCTACAATGAATGTAAGTTTCACTCTTTCACATTTTGTATTTTTTTCACTCGAATTTTTTTTATTGATATTCTATTTAAAAATGTATTATAACTTGCAATAACATATAAAAACGTAGACAATAAACACAGCCTCCTATGTCGCAATCCTTTGGTCGACGTTTTTATATATTTTAATATGCATTTATGTTTTACACATAGTTTTCAACGGAATATTATTTATATTTTCATTTCAGATCGAAATTTTAACAGCTTCAGGCAATAAAAGCGTCACGTACATAAATGTAAGTAAGAACTTATAATACCAATAAATAACATTGGTAACTGATAAAGAATTATCATATTTATTATTATTTTGTGAATGAGATATTGATCTAAATAATATTTAAAAAGATACTAATCTACTACTAATTTATACTAAGTAATAAGATTTCATTTATTTATTTAAAATCAATATTATTTCCTCTTCATTCTAATTTGACGTTACAATAATATTATTGAATATTATTGTTGTATTTATTTGACATTACAATAATATTATTGAATATTATTGTATGATTTTTGCCTCAACTAAACCGTTGTTTAATCATATTTTTTTAAACGCAAATAGGAATTAATTATAAAACTTTGGTTATTTTGAATTTTATAATTAAGGGATTCACATAATTTATAAATAATTCACAAAATTACTAATTTTGCGAGACAATTTTACAAGTTAATAATTCCGCAATTTTTGTGTTTTTCGTGCATTACATCCAATGTATAAATCAACATTGTTTAACACGGATTTTTTCTTTTATATTTATATAATTTGTCAATTGTTGAACGATCCTTTTCAATCAGATTGTTATGTAATTTAACAGTAATTGGTTCACTTTGCTATTTAAAATTTTTATTTTATTAACAGTAACATTAATGAAGTGTTAGTTCAAAATAACTTCATTTTTGATTTCAAAGTTTTCTCTTTAAACATGTCAAAGGTCAGGTGTTAAAATTCCTTTTTAATACAATGGAACGCAAGTGATTGTACATTTTTTATAACGCGTTTTAAAAAGTATCAAGATTTTAATAATTTTATTCTTAATAACTATAAACTAATTATAATTTTAATTAATATGGTGGACATTGCGTATACATTTTTTTATATTTCGATCAATTAAATGAACTAAAAAATTTATATATGTAAACATAAAGCAGTTTTTAAATTTACCGTCAGCGAGTATATATTATGAATATGCAAGTCAGCATTGTTGAATTTTAATACAAGAAAATATTCACTAGGTAAAGGTTAACTACGTTACTAGATTTTCTTATTATGATAGTACAACATCTTTTAGTATTATTATTAATAGTAATGACAATACTGATTAACTTAATTAATAATTACAAATAAAGTTATTTGTTTAATTAGTATAACATAACGTGTATATATAAGTAGAAAATAATTACAAAAATAACATTTATTCTGTAACAACTATTAAATGTTGAAATTGAAAAATGATATAAACCATGAAAAATGTACATTTATTGTTAATTTATAATAATATGTCAGATATTTCTTAATGCCAAAATTGTGGTATGCTGGCTTTACAGCCATTTATAGTCATTTTTCATTTAACTTCCAGTACCAAGTTTTGAAATTTTGAAAAATTAACATTAATATCGCAGAAAAATCAGAATTGATTGGAATTGACTTTAAAAAGTTAGTAATAATTTACTGCTGCAATATTAATGTTAATCTTTTAAAATTTCAGAACTTGGTACCGAGAGTTAGGCAAAAGATGACTATAATAGCGACATTTTTGATATTTGTATAATACCAATATTAAACAATTTTCCTTCTTTTAGGCAACACCCAATACTACAATTTTAGAAATTAAAAAAGAATTGCTCAAAATAAAAAAACCGCCAAGAACACCATGTTTACGATTGCACCCAAAAGGCAAAGCCCTATCAGATTCATCGACCATACAACAACTTTCATTAAATAGCGGTTCAAAATTATACCTCAAAGACTTAGGTCCTCAAATTGGATGGAAAACAGTGTTTTTGGCAGAGTATGCTGGACCTTTGATAGTTTATTTATTGGTATATTATAGGCCTTGGTTCTTTTATGGTGATGTTGATAAAGTATCTCCACATCCTGTTGTTCAGTATGTATATTATATTTTTTTGGACATTTTATAAATTAAACAAAGCTTAAAATATAATAGTATTGATAAATTATTCATGTTTTACTTTCTCAAATTAATTTCTTTTTGTTAAGTAAATTGAAAATTCTTATTTACTTTTTAGTACGTTGTAATTTTTAAAACTTAGAAGCACTGTTCAGAAATTTATTTGTAGAATATGAAATTTGTTTTCCAAAAATGCTAAGTGTGACAATATCATCACTGATTTCCTATATACGTTGCAATTTATCAAACGACATTTCTCCATTTATAAATAATATTTAAATTTCATTTTAGTTGTCCTATCAATGGTAGTGCTTTTTAGAATCACTGCCTTATGCATTCTGATTGCAAAGGAATATATGATATTCCTTTTGTGAGAAACAAATTATAAATTTTCTTTTTATAAAAATTATACTAATTATGTATTTTAAATTATTTCAGTTGGGCTGCACTATGTTGGTCAATTCACTACATCAAACGTTTATTGGAAACAGTTTTTGTGCATCGTTTTAGTCACGGGACAATGCCATTAAGAAACCTTTTCAAAAATTGTTCATATTATTGGTTGTTTGCTATGTATGTCGCTTATCATGTGAACCATCCTCTATACACACCTCCTAGTTCGGTTCAATCAATAATAGGATGTTTAATGTTTCTTTTTTGCGAACTGGGCAATTTAAGTATTCATGTAGCTCTTAGAAATTTAAGACCCGCTGGAACAACGATAAGAAAAATTCCAAAACCAACTGGAAATCCTTTCACGTTACTCTTCAATATTGTTTCTTGTCCAAACTACACTTATGAAATTGGTATTTGGATTGGATTCACAATTATGACCAAATGTCTTCCAGGTAAAATTATCCGTTATTTGAACTACAATAAATACTGATATAAAGTTTATGTATTTATATTCATATTTTTATAATTCCATTTAATTTTTAATTTCAGCTGGATTCTTTGCTTTGGCAGGAGCTTTTCAAATGACTGTGTGGGCTTTGGGAAAGCACAAAGCATACAAGAAGGAATTCTCAGATTATCCAAAATGTAGAAAAGCAGTAATTCCATTCGTATTGTAATCATTCCTTCATAGAATTTGTATTTCGGCGGTATTTAAGTTTTATATCTTTTGGTAATATGGTTTTATTTGTTATGTTTATACAAATTTGAAATAAACATTTTTTATTCCGTAGTGTAATATTTGTGATATTTGGAATACCAATATAAACAAATTAGATTACGATAATAAATTCTAATGTTGTTTCACGCAACTTCTATTCTGGTAACTATTGTCAGATATTAAACGTAATTTTTTCAAGTTATTAAATTCTCTTCCTTGACTTCATTATTTACATTCAATTTTGCAATTAACTTGCTATTCTCTTCTTTCAAAACTGTTATCATTGACTCCAATTCTTTTAACCGATTTCCACTTGATTTTTTCGATTCTTCAAAATTTTGAATAACTTCATCTAATTTTCGTCGAGTTTCAGTTACACTTAAATGCTTACTTGATTTGAAACCTAGGATAAATTCTATATTGTTCATCTTTTTATTCAATTCTGCGTACTTTTTTTTCCATACATCGAGATCTTCAATTAAGACTGCATTGTCATTCAACTGTTTTGCATATTTTCTTTCTAATTCTGCAGACGGCGACATGAAATTACGATTACTTTTTTGAAGTAAATCGAGCATATTTCTCAATTTAATGTTTTGTTTTTTCAATTCATTTTGAACGTCCAACTCAGCTGCGCGACTTACAAGAAATTCTGGTTCTTGATTATACCTATGGTGCATTTTAACAATCATTTTTTTAAACTCGGTAGGACTTTGAATTATTTCCATTGCATCGCACAAATCATTACGCATTTTCTTCAACAGTCGTTGATACTTATCATTTCTTTCTAATTCTGTCTTGTTGTCGAGTTGTACAGCTTTAAATTGGTCTTGCAATCCGTGTAACTGAACTGTAAGATTTTTAATAATTTTGTTTAAATTTTGTATCTCTACCTGCATTTCTGCGGTCTTTCGTTGAAGATCGTGAATAGTTTTGTTACGTGTTTCTATCAGTTCATGGGACTCATTTATTTTGTAATTCAAGACTGTGTTATATTTTACGAGTTCTAAATTATTTTTTTTCAAGTCAGACATTTGTTCTTCTTTTTTATCAATAATGGCATTTCCCTCTTTTACGCTTTTCAAAAGTTCCTGCTTACTTAATTTTAATTCTTCAATATTATTTTGATGTATCTTTAACTTTTCTGTAAGAGCATTTATTTTAAGTTTTAAATATTTATTTTCATCTTGACTAGCTGTGTATTTGTTACGATATGCACCAACTTCTCCTAAAACAATAACACAAAGATTTGGGAACATCAAGGTGAACGTATATTGGGAGGAAAAAGTTTTAACTTTCCAGTTAAAAAAATCTAGCTGGGGTCCTACATAGGCATTTGACACCGGAAATCAGCTAGTTTCTTAGGTAGGTTCCTAGGTAGTTATAGGATTTTATCTAGTTTCCTAGCTGGAATCCTAGATCGGAAACTAGTTAATATCTGATCCTAAATTCTGACTTAGGACCCCAGCTAGGAAACTAGGTAAAATCCTATAGCTACCTACGCACCTACCTAGGATATTAGTTGGTTTCTGGTGCCAAATTCCTATGTAGGATCCCAGTTACATTTTTTTAACAGGGTTTACTGTTTGTAAATCAGAAATTAATCTTGATAAAAATTGTATCGTAAATGTAAGGTTTTAAGTACCTTCTAAATTTATGTATTTCTGTTTTTCTTCCTGTAACATTTTTCCATAATTAGCACGAATTTCTATAATTTCTTGATCGACGTCATCTTCCATCAGAGCCACTAGTTTTTTATTCTCTTCCATTTCGCGTGTAAATTCTTGTTTTAATATTTTGATATTCGTGTCCTTTTCATTTATTATTTCTGCATACTTTTCTACCGTTTCTTGCAATTCAACGGCTTTGATCCTTTTTAATTCTTGTAACTGGGATTCGTAAGTTTCTATCATTGTCTTGTACTGTTTTTTTAAGTCGTCATACTTTTCATACTCAATTTCAAGTTTCAATTTGTAATCT
The DNA here is from genome assembly GCA_022817305.1 of Leptoteleia sp. ZL-2020. Classification (NCBI taxonomy): domain Eukaryota; kingdom Metazoa; phylum Arthropoda; class Insecta; order Hymenoptera; family Scelionidae; genus Leptoteleia; species Leptoteleia sp. ZL-2020. The sequence continues at coordinate 7,538 of JABFPN010007569.1, forward strand.
GTTTCTGTTTCATGCATGTCTTTCTCATGAGATGATTTTAGTTGTAAAATCTCCATATTCATTTTACTCATTTCTGCCACTTTAAATTCTTCAAGTTGATTTATCTTATTATTTAGTCTCATTATTATTTCATTATATGTATGGTGCAGCTTTTTTATTTCTTCTTCATGCTGAATTTGTATTTGTCTTAGGTCGTATGTGTGTACCGAATCCAATTCTTTCAAATTTAGAGACAGTTCTTTGATAGTTTCATTTTTTTTTATTAACTCGTTGCTGCCAATTAATACTTCAACCATGTAAAATGGTTCTTCTTGAAATTGTAAAAGTTCGTCATCTATTTCAATTTTCCAGAAGCAGAGAGTACCACTGGAATCCGCGGTTACAATTAATTCTTCATTATATGTTATGATCATCTGCAAGATCAATTATTTTATAAACTCTTTTATAGAAATATTAAAGAGCAAGAATTTCTTAATTCTTAATTATGAATCTAAAGTTTCCCCATTAAGTAGTTACGGGTTTATTTAAAATATATACATGGTTGTATTGTTATCCGATTACCTCAGTTATATCATAATTATGAAGATTATATGTAAGAAGTTCAATATTTTTTTGCAGAGAAAAATTTATCGAAGCTACTGAACCATTAGAACAACCTAAAAACATCATATCTCTCTTTTTCCCCATTCTAACTAGGGTCGCATCTAAATTTTCAATGTTTATTTCTCGAATAATCTAAAATTAAAACAATCATTAATGTCCTTTATTATATAAAATAAAATTGTTTTAAATTTTTTTTTACCCTGTTAAAAAATCTAGCTGGAGTCCTACATAGGAATTTGGCACCGAAAATCAGATAGATTCCTAGGTAGTTGTAGAATTTTACCTAGTTTCCTAGCTGAGGTCCTAGGTCAAAAACTAGTTGGTATTTGATCCTAAATTTCGACCTAGGACCCCAGCTATGCAAGATCCTATAATTTCCTAGGAACCTACCTAGGATACTAGCTGATTTCCAGTGCCAAATTCCTATGTAGGATCCCAGCTAGATTCTTTTAACAGGGTGGATGAATAATTATAATAAAAAGAGTACGAAAATGTATTTACGGCGCTTTCTTTAATCTTGCGTATTACATGATCACTGCATACACAATAACATGTATTAGATTCAGTAGTTACAGCGATTTCACTGAGCATTACATTTTTTAATATAACTTCTCCTATTCGGGATCCGGTATTCATATCCCATTCATAAATTGCTCCTTCCATACCAAGACTGTACAGTATATTATCATCGTAAGACCACTCCAGTTTTTGTACGTTTAGAACGTGTCCTTTGAGGACGAACTTGCGATTAAAATTTACAGTTGTATATATTCTAATCACATTTTCAATTACAATTGCAAACAAGTGACCCCCACGGCTGAATAAAATTTGTTTGCAATTTGAAACTGCAAGCTCTCGGACAGGAATTAAATCATCTATAAGTATACTCATCAGTTTTATTTTATCAATAAAGCCGATAAAACAGAATAATCCAGTAGGATGCAATGATATGCAATTAAGGTCATCTTTAAATTGTTTCGTTAATATCACGTTTTTATCATGAAAATCCCATAGTTTCAAAATACGATCTTCTTCGCCGTAAGTCAAAATAATGGATTTCCAAGCACACGTCATTAAGTACTTAATACCACCATGATGAAGTGGTTGCCCTAAAATTTCCAATGTTTCTGATTCCTCTTCACTTTTAAGCTTAGGTTGCCATAAGTTTTTGAAAAACAATTGTGACCAACCGGCACTTACCACTAATCTATCATTATTTGCGCTTACACTAATGGCATTTATAACGTACAACGATTCATTTGTATTTCTCAACGGCATTTCTGGAATTACGTAAATACTACTTTTTTTTAACATATGATTATCAATCTTTTGAAATACAATTATCTTTCCGGAACCACTTGCTAGAGCTAACCCCTTGTGAAATACTGTAATACAGTATACATTTAGAGATGATGCAGTGTCGGATGGGTTCGGGGAAGTTGCCATTTGTACCGCGTTATCTTCGCGATGTTTCAAATTTATGAGGTCAAGATTATTCATTATAAAGACATTCTTCAAATCTCCATTTTCCAAAAATAACAGTTTTCCTGAAAAACATTTTGCATCATTGAATAAACACGTATAAATGTTTGAAATTATAAATAACGAAAATTCTATTTATTGTAAAGAAGATTGTCATGTAGTTAGTTATTAATAGTTTATTAGGGCTAATTAATTTAATAATTTAATTGCAATAATAAAAGCAAGTTTCAATTTGTGTAATATAAAAATAACTATTTGGATTTTAAATTCCGTAAATTCTTATTATATATCCCCTTGTAAGAAAAATTTTCTGAAAAATAATGAAAATTGTGCTGAAAAACTGGCAAAAATTCCCAATTTTAGCAGTTTTTCAGCATTTTTCAACAGTTTTTATTGGGTTGTTCGGAAAGTAATTTCGTTTTTTTTTTGTGAAAATGAAAGACGATCTTCGTATAATGGATAAATAGGCGTTTTAGGTGGTCATAAACAGTTGAATTCGATAAATTTAACCTGTCACCGATTTCACGTGTTGTTATTCGCCGGTT
>JABFPN010007570.1:0-10166 GCA_022817305.1 Leptoteleia sp. ZL-2020
CAGTTATTAATGGTTACACAGCGAACCGGATATAGGAACATTTCCGCTGAAAACGGGGAAGAAATTTCGCTGAAAATGGGAGCACGTTGAAAATGGGAAGGCTGAAACTGGGAGCGTCGAGTGTACTTTTTTCTCAGTGCATTCTGAAAAATAAATATATATTCATATATAACATATATATCTGTGATTATTATGCCAGTATTAATTTATTGATTTGGTTTTTCTTCTTTTTTTTTGATTCCAGGTGATTAGTGTCGTGAGTTGCAGTGGCCAGGCTTGTAACGTGTCGTCAAACTGGTAAGTAAATGTTACTTAAATTATGGGTTTGTTTCTATATAAATTCCTAGTTAGTTTTATTTTTAATGTCATCTGTGATATCACATACGTGTGACGCTGAGTAAGAAATGATTTAATCACCTTTGAAACGCGAGTGAATTATGATGGTTTGCTTGTGACACGATTGTGATATCATTGTTATGAAACCGCGACCTACGAGGGCATTTACATCACGGGCAAAAAAATATTATTGCATTAGGAAAGTAAAATTCTCGTTTAAATAATTTAATTGATAAAATGAGAAAATGTTTCCAAAATTATTTCCATTCATTTTTTGTAGTGATTATAATTATTGTGTTCTCATAAGTTTCTGTAAAATATTATTTATGTTAATAATGAAAACATGTTTTTTATCAAGTAAACTTTACTATCTTGTTTAAATAACATCAATTTTTATTTTTTGTTCGACCATCCAAATTAACGTAAACTCATAAAAAAATACAATTTTGACAGTTCTTGGATCGATATAGAAAGTGTCCTAATATTTTGTCGAGAATTTTACTTCTTACCTAAAGATTGAAAGTGAATTAACATTTAAGTCTCCTAAAGTGAGAAAAAAGTTGGGGAAAAGGCAAATTGTCGTACAGTATCATCACAAAGCGAGGACAAAGTTTAAATTATCCCTCAAGACAATGGCTCATTTTCAAAACAGAAATTTGAAAATCATACTGTTGAAAGAAGAATAATTCTGTACGTTAAACTAATATTTTCAGTCTTCTAATATACCCCTGAAAAAATGTTATATGGGTGGGCATATATGCCACATATATGGCAACCTATATATTAATGTTTTTGTCATCGGTACCTCTTCTCGGCTAATTGTGTCGAGGAAACTCATTGCGTAAACATTGCGAGATTTTTGCGCCAACGCAAAGCGGGACGATCCGGTAAAAGCCCTCGGGCTTTTCGTCCCGTCCGGGCATAATCCATCGAAAAACTCGTTTATTATCTTCCGAGTATTCGTTTCAAAGAGTCATATTCGGAAATAGAAGCGAGCGGGCCCCATACGCGGGTCCCAAAAAAAAAAGTGGCTGGCGGTGCGCGCGCGGCGCGGCCACCGTACCCGGTCTTTTTTTTATTTCATCCATTTCAAAATAATAATGCTATTACAAATCGGAATAAAGCCATAGACCGGGCGCGGCGGCCTTGTCGCCCGATCGGTCAGCCTCATTGGTTTGCGCCTCAGGAATGCGAGTCACCGCGGACTGGAAGACCGGCTTTTTTCTTTCGCGCGCCGCGCAAAACAAGACGACGCCGATAATACGCAAAAATAGTCTGTCGTGTCGGGAATGACGTTATTTACAATATTGTTTTCTTGTCCCCGGTCCCGTCGGCATATTTTATGCCGACTACTGCTTGGCCTTGAATTCGTCGAGGGCAATCCACTTTGCGGCCGCGCGAGTTCTATAATAATCCTCGCTCGACTGTTTGACGACTTAGATCGGCCGACTTCAAGGAGGGAATCGCTGAAACGCGCGGCACGTACCCGGGCGACCGCTCGGGGTACCAATCGCCCCGAACGATTCGGACCGATCGAAATCGATCGCAGTTGCCGAAAATGGTCGAGACGTGCCTGGTCAGAAAAGTACCTATAACGGTTCAATTGGTTTGGAAGTTTCGATTATTACAAAGGACATTTTAATAAGGGATAAGGCATATGATAGAATTTTATGTAACGAGGGAGGGAAGTCGAAGATTATGGACGAGTGCTATTGCGGTTCAAACCGAAGGTGGTTCTAGTAGTTTGGGATCAATTCTTCTCTAGTTACTTGCGATATTTTATGTTATTATCCTAGTAAAAATTCATATATAAATATGTTTTTTCTTAACCCATAATATGGTTATATATGGTCAATATATGACAATAAGTGATTTTCACATAAGGTAATTATGAAATGCATGTATGGCTAGAATATTATATCAGTTGTTGCTATACATCGACTATATATGGCCATATATGGATTAAGGAAAAACATAAGGAAGTTGTTAAAAGATATATGGACCATATATGGATCATATATGTTTAATTTTTACTAGGGTATTGCTCTAGTTAAGGTTTTTAGGACTTTTTGTTAACAAAGTAGGAAATGGTCGCTTATTCTTCTAGGGCAATAATCTAATGATGTCGATAATATTTGATTATCATCATTTTATGCTTCGAAATTGTCGCAACATATTGAGATACCTAATAAATAAAGATGTAATTAGTGAATAAATCTTCTCACGGGTCAAATGTCCAGATTTTATGTTCAGAGATCAAAATAAACTTTCAACTTCACTTATCCTCGAAACCTCTCGGTCGAGTTTAATCAGTTACTAGGGTATCTAAAAGATTACCGAATGATTTTCCCGATGACTCGAGTCGAAGTGAAACTTACGAGATAAATCGTCCTTTTGTAACTACAAGCAAACATTCGATAAAGCGTAATCAATTTTGTCCAAGTTGGAACAGGTCTGAAATTAGATAAATAGGCTTGTCCGTGTTGAACCAGATCTTCAAATCGATACAACTCTACCAAACGTCCGTATCTTTTTCAAATATTATAATTACATTATATTAAAACTCCATCCCAAATCGAATCAAAATATTTGGTTATTAAAATTACATCGCATAAATCAATCGAGGCGACAGATTTCCTTTGGAAAGAAAATTCGATCAGAACCATTGAATGTCGTTTCTATTCGATCCAATTAAGGTCAAGTGGGGCCAATTCCATGCTGAGACAAATTAGGCAAATCGATCAAAATCGAATGAAGTCGTCAATAAGTCTAATAGAAATCGTTTGAGAGGTCTCGTTAGGAAGAATGGAAAATGAAATAAAAAAAAGAGGACCAAAAAAGTGTTTTTGGGCCATTTCTCTCGCGGACTTCCGGTTTCCCATGGTTGTTTGAGGTATTTGGAAAAATTGCGAGTTAATAAATCCGCGAGTGCACTTTCAGAGCGCAGTAAAGCGCGGCTCGTAAAGTATCGTTTGCATAAAAAGGCAAATGACGTTTGAGTTGGTAATACGATCGTTTCAGCGCGAAAGACGTCGCGCTTAATAGGTCTCATTTAAGAACCGTTTCTCGTGATTTCCTTCCTGTTTTCTTCCATCTGTTAGACGGTGCCGCTCGTCCTCCTGACCTGACCTTTCATCAACTCGCTGGACATTGGTAGCACGCGAGGAGAAATGATGCTTGCGCCAGGCATCTAGACATTGACCTTGCGATGAGGAATTTCTTCACTTTACGTCTTTCCTCTTTTACGTTTAATTTTGTTCTTTTCTTTCGTCCTCTTCTGTTAATGAATACTTGCATTTACGTCTTGGGAATGTTGTTTTTTGTTTAGAAATTTAGGAATTTCTTTTTGACACGAAATGACATGATGCTTTTGCAAATACATTTTTATTATAGTATATTTCATTATAAATTTAATATAATTTTATTATAAAATAACAATTTTTATATTTACACAAATCTAAACAAATGTCATAAAAAAGTAATTTCTTCTTTTCTATTGCATAGAGAAAATTATTTAAGACTTCATTTTAGCAAGGTATTTAATGGATGAATTGCTAAAACCTTGAGATACAAATTTTACCTCAAATAATTATAGCTCAAATTGATTAAAAAACGCATTACTTCAAATATATAAAAAAGTCTAAGATTCATAAAAAAAAAAATAAAAGTCAAACTTTATCATTTTGCATGAATCAATGTCGTTCGATTACGACTGTCTCAGTTCCATGCCCGGAATTATTAATCAAACGTTGGCGATGGATTTAATAAATTATTTTTATTCCTGATTCGATCTTGACGACTTTTCCTAGACCAGGACGATTTTTTCTCTCGCTCGGTAAACTATCTAAAGAGTTTTTTCGTGTACGCGGTGATTGATTGTACGTCGTAATCGCCTTTTCTTTTGTGGGGTCTAATTTGCAACACGGTCACTTTCTTGTTACAGAAACCGCAGCGCAGAATCGTGCTGAAGAAACTCGTCGTGATAACAGCGCCGAACACGCCTTTAGGAAAAGCATATGATTTCTATCTTTTCCATCTTTCCCTCTTCTCGTTATCACCTCGATCGTTTTTTCTTTTTTTTTTTTTTCTTTTTTTTTCATTTCTTTGGTTTTTTTGTTGGTTTTTGTTTTTTATCGTCGCTTTCTTGTGCCGGCGATTCTCGAGTTGAAAAAGAAAGTGATTTAAGTTTCTTTACGATTCCGCAACGCTATTTCAGTCCCATCTAATTTTATTTAATATGAGCAAGAACTGATAAGAGGATCATTCCAAGCCGAGTCAATTTGTCGTTGAATTATTATTGCCAAGTGTCGACTATAAATTTCCAATTATTCAAATTCATTTCTCGTTTATGGCGTAATTAGAACATGCGTGCGGTGTGTTTACGTGGATTTTTTTACATATGTAAATATATATATATAGATATAGATATGGTTAGTGACATTGTGGAATATACCCTAGTAAAAATGAAACCTACATAGTCCATACGTGTTTTAACAATTTCATATAAGGAAATAAATTCTAAATTTAAAATTATTTACATTTAGATATCTTCCTCAAAGTATCACTAAACTTCGCGTTTATTTGTTACCAAGATTTATCCGCGTTGATTATTTTACAACAAAATTATTATTTCCATATTATAAATCTTTTTCGTATAAAGACATACATTATTTCTTTACGCGAAGTATAATTTTATGTGAGTTTAATTTTTGCTAGACATTCCTTTACGTCACTAATCCTTTAGGACTTTGATTTACGAACAAACAAGATTTCATTCATTATTATTATTTTTTTTTAATATTTTCGGTCGAGAAATTTGCATCTCTCAAACAGATAAGCCGTACGAATTATTATTCGAGTGCGAAATCGCATCGAGTGGTGCAGTCTTACGCAAATTCAAACGGAATCGAAACTCCGCGAGAGAACGGCCGTGTCTCCGTGGCGGGAAATTCGAGGAAACGTGCACGTGCAATTTCAATAAATTTTCCGTCATTTGACACGCTCCGATTACTGGCAGATTTCGAGCCGATGATGTTTGACTATTGCCACGGGGTATTGCCGCGGACAATCTCGCCGACTTATCAACCTAATTTTCGTGGATCTTCTTTACGAGTGAAAGTACGTGGATGAAAGAAAAAAAAAGAGAAAAAAAAAGCGTTTGTCTTCGGCTCCCGTTGAGCATTCACTTCCGAGTTAAATTCGTTTCGATTTCACGTTACTGCGACAAACTTTTATCGCAATTGCGCAAAAGTTTGGTCAAAGAGGTGTTTACGCGCGAATAAAAATGAACGGATAATTATCGAGTATAATACGTGAAACGTGTATGCAAATTGTACGTTATTTTTACAATATAAAATGCAGCCCGTTGTAATTTCGAAATAGATATTTGATAATTCGCACGAGCCGTTTGATGATTATAATTTTAGACGATTTTAGCAATGTCGTTGTAAAAGTTGAATCGGCAAATTATTCCCCGTTGGCGAAAAATTATTTATTATTGCGAATTTGTGTTAGAATTGTAGGGCTTTTTTCCCCCCGTATTTATTTCTTTTTCTTTTTTATTCGGCACAATTTTTTTTTATTGATTTTAAATTCAAGAAAAATGATCGCTTTGAAAAATTGCGGTAACTTGTGATTAAAGTTAAATGTAAATTCGGTATTATCTAATGTAGTATAATTGATACTGTTTATGTATTAAATTATATGAATGCATTTTTTAGATTAACTTTATTGATTTATGAGTATTCGTTTTTTTTATGGAATTTTTGAAAGCAATTAATATTTAAAGGGAAAGGAATTACAAGAAGAATTGTAAAAATGATTATCAACATATTTGTTATGTAATTTAACAACAAAAATAGAAAATGGGAAAAAGTGCCCTAGTAAAAATTAAACATATATGGTCTATATATGGTAGATATATGGCAATAATTGATTTCCATATAAGGAAATTATTATATGCATATACGACTGGAATGTTATATCAATCATTGCCATATATCGACCATATATAGCCATATATGGATTAAGGAAAAACATCTAAACTGCACAAAATGCGATAAGAAAATATTGTTCGCGCGCTTCACATTTCGCAATTAGAAATTACATTTTAGATCGATGAGAATCGACCGTTTTCCCCGCAGTGATAAACAAGTGCTGGTTCCAATTATCAGATATCTACGGTCCTTATAACAGCTTTGCGGCCACGGAATGCAAATGATTAATTTCCAACCGAATCGCGCTGTCGGTGCAACTGAGCGCGCAATTTATAATCATTTTCTTTAAATATTTTATACAGTTTACAAGCTGTTATCGAAAAAATTTGGCAGATTATGTAAAGCGAAATTTCAGGCGGCACTTTAAAAAGACGCGCTCAAAAGTGACGTGAGAATTTATCGACGAACCGTTGAGTAGGAAATTATTGGTCGGTCGCACTTTGCCTTCGCATCGCAGTTTAGTGATTTTATATTGTGTCCGGGTGAGGGGGGAGGGGGGACCACCCAAATGTCACCGGATTGAAGTCACAAGTTACTAGACTCTAAATTACCTACATCCCAGGAATTTCAGTGTCTTTGAACGCACATTGAATTCTATATATGAATTTTTGATTTCCTTATATATTTTTTTTGAAACATATCGACCATGTATGGACCATATATGTTTATAACTTTTACTATGGTACAAATAAAATCACATAAAATTGAAATCTATTAAAACATTCTCGAGTCACTTTTAGAAAGATCAATTTGCAATTACAATAAAATTCAATTCATCGTAAATTTAACCATGTTTTAAAAGGATACTAATTATATTATAATTTGTTAAAATTGATTTAGAAAATTATTGTTGTCCAGTTTCATTCATAACTTATTAACCAACATTACCTTATCGTTGTTGCAAATTTTAATTTCTCTTAATCGCGAAGTAATTAAACATTTAATGTCAATTTGTAAAGTCCATAAAATACAAGAAGTTTAATTAATTTAAGACAAGTTCGAAGAACAAATTTTAGTTATTTGTGAAAACAGAAATGTGCGTTCTTAATTGACAAGAAGTCAGTAACTTAATTCCGAAACATTCCGGCGGAATGATTATTTCCTAAAATATGACTCTTAGGGAGATACATAAATGAACGTGTCTTTAAACGTAAAGGTAATTTAGAAACACATGTTTTGACAGTGTCCGTGTCTAATTGAGGCGCGAGGTTTCAAGTCGATTTCGAAAATTAGATGGATGTAGCAATATTTTGTTCGTTCTTCTTTTTTTTTATATTCTTTTTAGAAGAAGAAAGTTTACAGATATGCAGAAGTTGCGTGACACACCTTGAGGCATCGCTGTGTACTTTGAAGGCTAAAAGGTGTTAATAGTAGTGATGCTAAATACTAAATTTTATTACACGTAGAACGATAATGTCCTACTATCATAATTTCGAATTTCGCAATGATATGCCGTTGATAGTTTTGCCTTTAAAATCATGTATATATGTATTATTTCAAAATTAGATACTAATGTGAAGGATTAAATTGCAAGTAAAGTTGGTAGGAGGAAAAGAATTTAAACAATTTTAAAGTAATTCATATTTTTCTTATGCCTTACAAAAACTGGTTGAAATTGACAAATTTTAATCTAAATATTCTCGTAATATATTTATACTCGCGGGGAAAAAAGTCGCCTGGATATTGTCTGGAAATAATCTGGGAAAAATGTTTGGAAATCTGGAAACTTCCTGGAGAACAGCTGGAATTGATCTGATTCAGGAGCGTTCCTTAGAATATATCCAAACGAATTGTAATCTCGAAGATAATTGGATAACAGCTGGGGAATATCTGGATTGTATCTTTATTACACTGAGAAAAATGTGATAGAGTAAAGTACGATTTGTGTTAGTAAAGCAAATGCATAAGGCATTGCTCGTGTTTTGTTTGAACATTGTGCGTTCTTTTCACCAACAGTGATAGGAATTTTTGCGTTGACGCTTATAATCATTGGAAACAGTGGTTTGACATTCTCTGATGTATAATTAAACTTTAAATACCTAAAGAAGGCTAGATAAATAAAAATGACTCGTGGCTAAGTGGTTAAGTTATTAACATCCAACACATTAGAACGATTGTAATTTGAGTTCATTTCTCGGCGTTGGAAAAAAAGTTTTCTATGTATAAATAATATGGATATAATTTTTAAATTTCATTTTAGTTGTCCTATCAGTGAGAGTACTTTTTAGGATCACTGCCTTATGCATTCAGATTACAAACATCTGATTAGAAAAATAAGTTACAATAATCGTATACATTCTGAGTATATTTCTCTCAGTGTATCAGTCAAATCATTTTTACAAATTACGCAGAAACCCTTAAATTATATATTGAACTATAGTTTAAAATAAAAACACCTTATTTTTAAAAAGTAAAAACTATATTTATAATATACAAACATTGATTAATGATGTGGTATAATATAAATACATTCCACTTTGTTACTTATATGATGAATTTGAAGTCAAATTATTATTAAATATTTGGAACTCTTTTTAATATTCAAATTTTGTACTTTCAGAGGAAAGAACAATATTTGATTAAGAGGATAATATAATATCTGATAAGCTTTTATATATTTTATTTATATAATATAGTTTTAACTGTTCAAGTGTAAATTGAATTTAAATTCTTCATATAAAATTAAATATATTTTATGAAATGAATGAATTCAAGAGATTACAACTATGGGCAAAGACTAACTGATGTCATCATTTTATATTTGAACAATTAAAACTATTTATAATATTCAAATTTTGTAATTTCAGAGAAAAGAATAATAAAATAAAATAACTGATGTCATCATTTTATATACGAACAGTTAAAACTATTAATAATATTCAAATTTTGTAATTTCAGAAGAAAGAATAAAATATGATTATAAATAGTATATTTAATAGACTTTTATATATTTTATTTCTATAATACAGTTTTAACTGTTGAAGTGTAAATTGAATTTAAATTCTTTATATAAAATTAAATAAATCTGATAATATGAATGAATTCAAGAGATTTCAACTATGGGCAAAGACTAATAATTGATATCATCACCTTATACTTAAATAGTTAAAACAATTTATAATATACAAATTTTGTAATTACAGAGGAAAGAATAATATTTGATTATGAATAGTATATTTAATAAACTTTTATATAATTTTATTTCTATAATATCGTTTTAACTGTACAAGTGTAAATTGACTTGAAATACTTCATGTAAAATTAAATATATTTGATAAAATAAATGAAATAATGATTTTGACACTGCGGAATCTCTAATTGATGTGGTCATCGTATACTTGAACAGTTAAAACTATTTATAATATTCAAATTTTGTACTTTTAGAAGAAAGAATAAAATTTGACTATAAATAGTATAGTTAATAGACTTTTATATATTTTATTTCTATAATACAGTTTTAATTGTTGAAGTGTAAATTGAAGACACTAAAAATAAAACGAAAGTTTGAAGATACACTCGACGCTCCCAGTTTCAGCGAGCTCGAGACCGGAAGTGCTCCCAGTTTCAGCGGGGCGCAATTGCGCACGTGTTTAGCACATGTATATTTTCATTGGTTATTTCTATTCGGTTGTTTCCGTTGTAACCTGCCTTAAACTGTATACAATTATTAATGAATTAAGCAAGTTTAAATTTCCCGCCATCGATATTCAGTTATTAATGGTTACACAGCGAACCGGATATAGGAACATTTCCGCTGAAAACGGGGAAGAAATTTCGCTGAAAATGGGAGCACGTTGAAAATGGGAAGGCTGAAACTGGGAGCGTCGAGTGTAT
>JABFPN010007571.1:0-10166 GCA_022817305.1 Leptoteleia sp. ZL-2020
GCGTCAAACGACCGTGTTCGCATGTTTTCAGATTGCGCATGCGCAAATATAGCCGTGTGCAATCTGCCTGTTTGCGCACGCTACGCATGCATGCAATGACGAGTTTTCACCGTAGGTCGGACAAAAAATTTGTTAACTTAGTTTATTAAAAATAGTAATTCTATGCAGTTTCATATAATTTAACAATCTGTTTATTAAATTTTAGTAAACTGTTCAATAATTGGTTTATGAACAACATAGGCAATGGGTTAGCGACACTGATGAATAGCGACATCCAACGGAAAAAATATAAAATAAAATGTTTGTCAAAAATTAGAATTCAGTTTGTTAACATTTGTAATCCCTGGTTTCTTAATTTTTAATATTCTTTTCTCTCCGTGTAATACGAAGTTTGGTTTAAAATTACCATTACTTTATAATTGAATTCCAAAAAAAAAGAAACATATTGTAATGTAGAAACTAGTGCTTAAGTTTTAGTAAACTGAATTCTAATTTGCGCCAACCATATGATTAAACTGTTAAATTTTAAAAAATTAAACTGTTAAACTTGAAAGTATATAAATATGTTGATTAGTTTAATCTATGAACCATGATTCGCATTTTTACTCGTACAATAAGCAGAGTGACGAAATTTGTACAATCTTCCTTGCGATAATTAAATAAATTAATTAAATGTTAGTTAAATAAAAAGTAAATTACGTTAATTTGTTATATGAATAAAAATTAAATGCACCCAATGAACTGTATGAGGTGGAGGAATGAAAAATGGAAGCAAAGATCGCAGAAAAAAAAATGTCATAAATTTCACTCGGACTTCACCGAGTCATTGATACAACTTTTCCTGAGTCGAAATGCGACTTCCGTGCAGGCGCGCGTGCGCGCGCTCATTTCGAAAACGTTTTGCGAATTTAATGAGCTGTGCACGGTAGGAGCGTTTGCATATTTGTATCGGCAAATTATTGTTTATGATGGATGTATAGGCCGGCTCAAAAGAGTTATCAATAATAGTCATAATGAATCGTTCATTACCCGATCCTTTGCTCGATTTGCTATGTGCATTATTGTGCCGTGCCTAATGAAAAGAGACGGCACAATTGATTACACCTGATAACCGATGAATACGAGAAGCGCATTATTATTGTTGATTGAGCTCCGTTGCGTTATTTGCTTTAATTCTTTACTTTGTTTTCTTCAATTAATCGCACATTTTCGATTCAAAATCGTTGACATTGGACTTTTAACCAACACCGTTGTCATTTTTATATATGCAATTTTTTTTAATAAGTATCATTTTATAAATAATTATATTTGCAGAATTAATACTTGCTATACTTATATTTCACTGAACTTTATTAAATTTTCTCAAAATGATCATTATTATTTAGTATACACTTTAGTATACACTGAGAAAAGAAAAAGTTTGGTATTATGATTAATGGATATCATTGTAGATGATTAAAAATTAATAAATCAATTTATTAAACATTGTAATTCTATTTTATACAATGTGACATTCTAAATATTTGTTTGAGTTAACGTAATTTTTTCCAGATTACGTTAAATTACAAACGTAATTACTGATGTCGTACAGTAAGATGAACTTGATTTAAAATCCAATATCAAATTATAATTATTGATATTCTTAAAATGTCTGAAATTAGTTATTCTTGTTTCCTTATCGGACAATTTGGAATATCAATAAATCAATATTGAATAATTAATAACAAATACTTTTCTCAGTATAAAAACTAGGAGAAGGTATGAATAAAAGATTCGACAAAGTCGAGCGATGAGCATGTTTAAGAATAAAGGCCAAAATTTATAATAGCTTTTGATTTAAAAAAAAAAAAAAAAACGATTCGGATATCGGAGGGTTAACTGAGTTGGAAAAATGAAACCACGCCATATTTGTTCGATTGAATTTCACGGATTTGATTGGGTTTGTAATGCTGAATTTTAAAAAGTTTGTTTATATCTCATCGTGGCTCGGAAAAACCAATAATTGATATTGTTTGAACAAATGTGCATATCTTTTTTTTTTTCACTGCGTGCGAGTGTGATCTTCTGAGATAAATTTACATGATTCATGGTCAACTAATTATCAACGAATATGTCGATAATAAATGATTGATAGCGTTTTTAATTAATTCCTATTAATAATTACTAGTGACACACACATGAAAGATGAATAATAAAGTAATGGATGTTTTCAGCTTTGCTGGAAACATAAACAGTTACTGAATTATTTATTTGATGAATTCGAATATTAAGCCATTTATTAAACCGGAGCTGAATGCTTTGAAATATTGCAAGTCTAAAAGATGCAGGATGATGATTTGATTTCATTTAATATTGTATTAAATTTTCGCAAAAAAATTATATAAATTTCAATGTTCTATGATGGATGTGATGTAATTAGTGTGATAAAGAATATGTATGACAAATTTCCTCGCGGGGTATTTAATTAGTTGTTAGCTGTCAATTAAAAATGATTGCGTATTCTGACTAAATACATAATTAAATCCATAGTAAAGTTTTATCGTAAATTGTAAGCCTGCAGTCAAAATGACTACAATTAATTATAAGATAATTTGGTAACTAATATCAAAGTTTAATCAATGTTACTAAAAAATATAGTCATTTTGACGACAGAAATTAATTTTCGCAAAAATTATTAGGGTAACTAATTTCTTTTTTGAGTTGTACTTCAAGATATTCGTAATATTGTAAAATTCGACTGTGCATATATAATTAATGATTTATGTTTTATTTTATTTATAGATCCCAGGGTGCGAGATTGGGCTATGATGAGTAGTCCATTTCCAACGGTGGCCATTTGTCTGTCATACGCTTATTTCAGCAAGGTTTTGGGACCTAAATTAATGGAAAACCGAAAGCCCTTCGATTTACGAGGCATACTTATATTTTATAACCTCATACAAACTCTGTTTTCTACGTGGATATTTTATGAGGTAACTTTTAAACAAATCCTCTTATTTAAATTAATATTTCATTTAATTAATTATTACTTTTATTCTTTTTTTCTTTTTGAAAATCTTTTAAGATAGATTAACTTGAAATAAATTTATTATTATACAGAAAGAAGTGTAAGAATGCGAGAACACAGTATTACCTCTGTTTAGAACTAAAGTGTTCGCATTTTGTGATCGTTAATGCCCTAAAGTAGTGTAAATACTTTCCCATCATCATATTAGTGAAACACTCCAATAACAACGGGAAAATAGTTGTACCATTTTGGAGCAAATGTGACCCTAAAATAGAAATACTGCTGTCCCAAATAGTAACGTAAACAAATATATACAAAATATTTATATTTTGTGTTACAAAGACGTTTTATACTGCTTCCATATACTGCCACGGATTATGGATGCAATCATTCGACTAAGTTTAAAAAACAGGCATGGTATCTATTTAAGATGAAATATAAAATCAATACAGAAGACATTGAATAAGTTTCAAATCGAATTTCTTATTTACATAAGTAATATCTAGAGCCAGTTTCTTGTTCGTTATTTTTCCCCAGTTTGGTTTAACTTTGTAAATTTTGCTTTATTTTGAGACAAGGATAGAAAATTGCGTGAAATTTTATTTAAAACTTAGTGCAGATAGCAATTACGAATTTATTCATATCAGCTAGATTGACCTTTAACAGAATTGTTTGACTGAGTTCAGGACTGAATCAATACTGCATTAATCCGATAAAAATATTTAATTTCTGCCCATAAAAATATTTATTGAAACATTGTTGCTTAACAATGATAATAATAATAAACAAATTAATAAGATTTTTTTTTAAATTTTTACAAATGAAACAATAGTCATTCCCTTGTTACGAACAGATATTATACAAGTTTATGTTCTTATAAAATATCTACAAGAGATACTTTATAATAGATTGATTGATTGATTATAAACTTATCATGACCAAGATCCATTTATCGCTAAATTACTCTTATCATAAATCAAGTTACACATTTTGTTGAAGAAAAGGTATCTCTCGCGACAGAATTAATTGCCCAAGAGAAAATCTACCACTTAGATTTCATTTTCATCATTATAACAAAAATTACACTCTGATTCAGTTTACTTGAATAACTTTATTTTCTGCGGGTATTCGGTTGCAAGCTTTTTTCTTTTAATAAATAAATTTTAATTCAATAATTGTAATATTCAAATGAATAATATTTAACAATTATCAGATTGCTGTTAAAGAAGTGGAATTATTTTTTCAAATGTGTTATCTGAAAGTGATCTGAAGGACAATTGTTAAATTTTATTATTTATAGCACGAAATTATTTAGTTTTCCAATATATCCTTAAGTCGGTATAAAAAAATATTAATTTGTAATATGTCTTTTTTTCTCAGTGTACGCGTATGCCCCGCGCATGTATAATACATGGAAAACATCTATACGCGTATAAACTATGTACATTTATTATTTATTGCACATGGCAAAAAGCCTTATGCATACAACTTATAAGATGTACTGAATCCCGAATGAGTTACACTTTTCTCGAGTGGTCCACTGCACGGGAAAAATGTGTGTGTTAAATTTACATATTCTTGTGGTAAATTAACATATAATCAATGTTAAAATATGTGAGTTAATCTTAATATGCTAGATTAAATATGAATGTAATTACTGCTGTCTTACCTGAAAATTTTATGGTAATGGCAAACAATGTTGCCATTAACATCGAATCTAATGTTGGCTCAACATAAAACTGATATTAAATTAACAGATTTTTAGTGTAAAATTAAAATATATGGGCCAACATATGAAACTCTTTTTTGAATTCTATATAATTTTAACAGTTTTGCCATAAAAGACTTTTAATATCAAATTAACATATATTAGTTAACATATCAAAATCAGTAAATTTGGCACACATATTTTTTCCCATGAGAACAGATGCAATGTATTTTTAATTCCTTTTTTAATTCTTTTTTTCCCCTGACGACGACTTTTCAACGTAAGACAAACGTAAAATTGAAAAAAGTGTCTCACAATAAGATGCTCATTAATTACAACCGCTGAATTCATTTATGGTAATTTGATCGGAATTGCTGGACAAATTCTCACAATTGGCAGGAAATCGTGAGCCACCGCGATCATAAACCAAATGGTTGTGATTTATTTTATTGCGGACCGATTAGGCCATAGACGTTTAGCGAAATAGCATCGCACGTTACAGCGTTCACTTAGTATGTCGTGTGCAATAAGCGATACAGTTAAGCGGCGAGCGCGCATGCTCTCGCGTTCATAAATATAAATAATTTGAATTCAAAATCTCATAAATACTTCCCATTTGAAACGGGCAATATTTTTATTCGGACCATGAATATTCGAGACAAGTTTTGATTTTTTTTTTATTTTGTTTTTTGTATCGCACCGAAAAAGTCATGACGAATATCCTTTGACAATTCAATTTCGACGGATGATATGAAAAATTTTGCGGCGATAAAAAAAAGGCGGCTCGATTAACAAAAAGCGAGTTATGCGCTTGAGATTATTTCGCATTCCGAGTAAACCTAAATGCAAAAAAAGAGGAAATTTTGTTCGCACTTTTTGCGCGGGAAATGAACGGCGAAGACGGAGAGCAAAAAATTGAATATTCGTCGGGCATCATTTTTTTGACGTCGGCAAACAGAAAAAGATCGCGCAGAAATAAATGCGGATTTAGAAATCATGTAGGTGTAAAACGCTTTGTAAAGCGCAGCGTTGAAAGTGAGAGTAATGTTTACTTTTAAATAAGAGATTAGGTGGTAAAGTTTTTTGTAGGCTATTAAAAAATTCGAAGTAAGGGATATGTTATACAAAGAGTTCTCGGTAAAAATTACTTTGCGTCGTTAGTAAAGTGGACGTATACTTGAAAAAATGATACAATTACTGTCTTAATATCCATACATAAATTATAATAAATTAGATGCAAAAAAGCGATTACCTAAAAGTCTAGAAAAATCTAGTATAAGCAGAGTACATATAATGTGACCGACAAATAAGTACTTTTAATTAAAACTGATGAAAATATTTGCAAATTTGTATCTCTAAATCGGTATTTCCATAATTTAATGGTGAAACTGAATGCAATATTTGTCCAATGCCGATTTATTTTAAAGCGCAATATCAATCGTTACTATAGACTTACCACAGTGACATATCACTTTAAGTTTTTATTTCAAAGAATAAATAATTTATTAACGCGAAAATCGGCAGTTTTATCGTAGTTTGTAGCCTGGGATTTTATTAATTGCAGAAATAAAATATGCTTTTATTAGACTTCAATATTTTTTTAAACGTATAATAAACATTAATATTATTATAAATTATATTACAGTGCGACGTTTTCGCTTCTTTGTTTTCTCGTTCAAATTTTTTTTTGCACACTTTTAAAGCTATGTTAAACAAATTTATGATTCTTTTAAGGATTATATTTTAAGTATCGAGGAAAAAAGGATGGCTCGTTCCTTTAATATTAACAAGCATAGAAATTTTATGCAAAAACTTTTTTATATACTGCAGCGGGCGAGTCCGAGCGTTATTTGTTAATGATAAATTGCGATGGAGTTTTGTTGGCGAGTGAATCACAGGCAAAAATAAGCGTGGTCGAAAAATGTGTGGCGCGCGGAAAAAGAGTGCGAGACGCTTAACAGGTGCCCCTCGGTTTAAAGTCCGACGTCGAGTCGCGATCCGTAGCGTAACATCTTCGTGGCGTTCGATTTTAATGGAATGACAATCAATTCTGGTAATTGAATTTAAATGAAATCCGCAACAGAGAGAACGCTTAGATT
This sequence comes from Leptoteleia sp. ZL-2020, assembly GCA_022817305.1. Taxonomy (NCBI): domain Eukaryota; kingdom Metazoa; phylum Arthropoda; class Insecta; order Hymenoptera; family Scelionidae; genus Leptoteleia; species Leptoteleia sp. ZL-2020. Next base: position 6,815 of record JABFPN010007571.1, read on the forward strand.
AATTGAGGTTGATTGAACGGACGAGTCTTGTGGAAATTGTCGATTTGACGTTTCCAAAACAACCTCATTATTTTGGATTTGACGTGAAAATTAAAGCATTTATGTAATAACAGATTATTTTATCGAGCGCGTTTGTGCGTTGACAGCTTTTTGATGGAGTCAATTATATAAAATTTGTTTAAAGAATTAATTTTAACTTTTCTAATATCGACGTACTTGTCAGCAATTGTAAACTTTAATTGATTTATTATTGTTCGAATTAAATAATTCTTTTATTCGAAGGGAAATGAAGTTATTCAAGGCTAATAAATTAATCTATTTCTTACAGATTATTGCACCTTTGGTGTAATCAAACTCTTATCTGTTTTGATTAAATAATTGATTAAATGATTACACTGAAAGAATCTCTACAACAGTTATTACTATGTTTTATAATATTTAAAATTTAGAAGATATATTGTAAAAAATATGAGAAAAAAATGTCGTTATCAGGGAATAAACTAGTCGTTAGAATATACAGGGGAGTTAAGAATATATTCAGATGAATTGTAATCTCGAAAATAATAGAATAATAACTGGAGAATATCTGGATAGCATCTGGTTGAAATATTTATGTAAAATCTGGACCTTATCTGCCACACTTTAGCCAGATATTATCCAATTATTTTCGAGATTAGAGTACATCTGGATATATTCTGGAAAACGCTCCCGGACCAGCTTATTCTAAACGTTCTCCAGATTATTTCCAGACAACATCCAGACTAACCTTTGTCAAACTCTGGTGTGAGTTTTTATAAAATATAGTCACAAGTATTGCTATATTTCTCTGATCATAGGAATGGACACTTTTAAATTCGTAAAAGTAATGCACGAGTCTTTTTATGAAAGAATAATAAGTACGGCGACTAAAAGCGGTGTTGCAGAAAGTGAATCGCGTTCTTTGATTATCAATCTTCATTTACAGATATCCCATATCCGTGCATATGGACATGCACATTCTGCACGTGTGTGTATATATAGTGACCTAGTGGCATATTATGGCAACTATATATGGTCACTATTACACGTATTTGTGCGCGTGCTCTCAGGTTTGCGAATGTACGAGACGACGTCATGAAAAGACTCATGTATGCATGGAATTGTTAAACAGCGGATTTCAGTTAAATTGCTCGGGTTCAAAAATCAACATCTAATGCAATAATGAGCAGTATTTCTGAACTCCCTTTGACTCGTTAATCTTTCAGTCTTCTAAGCGGATTTTCAATTTTCTGCAAAATTCAATTTCCATTGAATTCAACTCATCATAATCATTTAATTTGTTTGTTCATTCAGCCAGTTTATGGAGACATTACGTTATTTCACCGCATTATTTGATTATCTTTTTATCATTATTTTAGTTTGTTATTCATTTTCCTATTTTATTTAACGCATGGTTTAGTATTACAGCAAAACTGGAAAATATTTCTTACTTTCATATTCAGTTTGATCATTTTCCGTTTCATGGAAAACGTTTTTTCTCCTTCCTTTCTATTACATCCTTTTTTTTATTTTACTAATTTAGTTTTTATTGAATAATTTAACTTTGATGTCATGCGAATTTTTTTCATCCATAGCCGCTTATTCGATCCCTTCATTCAAACATTCCATAAATAAATTACCGACGCTTAATGCAAATAGACTTTTTTTTTTTTTTTTTTTTTAAATAGACGATGATATTTTCTCGGTATAAGAAATCAAGTTCGATTATTTTTCTTGCGAAAGAATTGCCTCTCCCTTTTACAACTGTGACACATTACCGACCTTGTCATGGAGTATAATCGACCAGCCTTTAATTAGGATTATTAATTAATTTTGTATATAATACATTCTTTGCATTATTTTGAGTGATATGGCATATTTATGATTACTGATAAATTTTATGATGTGATGATATTTTTGTATTAAAGACTGCTATTTCTTTGCTATTGTATATTCTATACTTTAGCATTTAGGTTTACAATAATAACTACAGTTTATGATAAATTTCATTTTATATATTGTAAATTAAAGCTTAAATATATCTGAGATTTTTTACATCTATTGGACCGTTGTACTTTTAAGATTAGTGCAACTAATTAACCAATAGTACAAAATAAAAGTTTTCAACTTTTTCTCGTTAAAGTATGTCTTAAAGTGTTGATATGTTACGTTTTATTTAACTTGTAAAAATTAACGTTTTATCTCGTGAAGTCACTAATTAATTTTACATTTTGTTTCAGTATTTAATGAGCGGATGGGCAAGAGGATACAGCTTTAGGTGCCAGCCTGTAGATTACTCATATAGTCCCTTAGCCCTTCGAATGGCGAATACATGTTGGTGGTATTACTTTAGCAAATTCACCGAATTTTTTGATACAGTAAGTTACCAGTAAATTATACAATAAACTTCCAATTGCACTGGCAAAGCACTAAAATATTTATTGCCCCAATTGACTGCAAACTTGGAATAAATTACACTCCTAATGATTGTCTCAATAAAAGTATGATAAACGAGATTTATAAAATAGTAATGTACAATAACCTTCTAATAAGTCTATAATTATAGTCAATTCATTAAAATAATCGTGGAAAAAATATGTAAAAAAGTACTTTGTTTGATAACATTCGTAATACAAAGCATTATGTCACTAAAATAAACTAATAGCTTACTAAACAAAATTTATATAATCCTACTCAAAATGCTAAGTAGCAAAAATTGAGATAAATGTATTCCTTTTTAAACTTCACTTTATACTCTATCTATATAAAAATGTTTTTGCCTATCTTGCTATAAAGTGTAGTAATTTTATATAAATTCTTATGCGTTTCCTTTGTGGCATAACAATATAAGAGATTTAACTAATTATCGCCGCAAATCACTGCGATAATCATTCTTTCAATTTATTTTTTTCGTATCATCATTAATAATGAATAAAGAAAAAATTCCTTTAATTGCAAAGAACAACGTAATATAAATAACAATTACCTAACGGGCCATTGATCGTCAGCAGATAAAAAGCTAATCGTTAACAATTTATTACCACCATATATATCTTTTTGTGGATATGCAAAAATTTGTCCTTTTCATGCATAATACCGATCTTTCATCGGAGATAAAATTCCGCGAGCATTCAGCGTACTGCGCGTAATTCAGCATCTCTCTTTTCGATCCTTTCCTGTCACATTCATTTGAAAGTCTCGCGCGTCCCCAAGGTTCGAAATAAAGTTCACCCTGACCGCGAATCCGGAGCTCGTTAATCGTAACATTTTCCAGGCCGAATACAATTCCACTCTTTTTTTTCTCTCTCTCTTTTTTCTTCGCGACTCTTTCTCC
>JABFPN010007572.1:0-10165 GCA_022817305.1 Leptoteleia sp. ZL-2020
CAGAATTATGGCAACGTATTCAAGATGGTTGGGCATCAATATCTCCTGAGCGCTGTCAAAGGCTTGTGGGATTCTGTAAAATCAGCAAAAGGCTTCCCAACTAAATATTAGTTGTCGAAAATATATTTATTAATATTTATTTATGTTTTTGGAGAAATTAATCGTTTTTATTACCAATTAATGAATTAGGTTTTTGCTGTCCTTAAGTATATGAACTACATACATTTATTTTGAATTAAATTATTTAATATAAGTTTATGTAATTTATTATAAAATATTAACAAAATATATACAAAAATGTTAGAAATATGTTATAATTTAATTAGAAATATAATATATTAGTATTTCATTGTATGTAATCAAATTAAGTCAGTTATTTTTTATGTCCTTAAGTAGGTGAGCGCCACTGTATACTATAAACATTTTTCGAGTGGTTGACTAATGTTTAACAACTAATGTTATAAATCAGTTTTTATCTAATTGAAAAAATTGAAAATATAATAACAGACGCTAATTAAATTCATTACTAAAAACATAAATTTAATATTTTTGATGCAAAATTATGTCGTCTAGTAATTTAGATAAATAAATTTTAAATATAATGTTCTTGTTTTCTTATTAGAAAGTTTCATAGATTAATGAGAAGTAACTGAAAATGTAATGTAAATATTATGATTATAACAATACTGTAAGTTCTATTTTCAAACAATTATTGTAGTCTAAATGAGAATGGTTTGTAAAGAATAAATTGTTAGAAAAAAAAAAAAACAAACAAATTGATAATATTAATAAAAAATTACTTTCAGTTACGAGTTGTATGTATGAGTGATACACATTCTCTTACACCATTTATTAAATTTGATATTCCTATTGGAGATATATTCATTCATGCTGGAGATTTTACAAAATGTGGAAGTCTTCAAGAAGTCATTGAATTTAATAATTGGATAGGTATGTTAAAAAAGTAAAGTTTTACACAATTGAATTAGTTAAATATTTATTATATGCAAATATAGGAGTAATTAGATGACCTGACAGACTTTGTTCTGCTGTACCCCAAGGATATAAAAATTTACAGTAGTATAAATTGCATGCTTGTCAAATTGTTACTTATATGGAAATTCCTTTGTATTTAACATTTCCAGACATACACTGAATCTTTTTATTCAAAGATTACTTTCTATAACACAGTAAATGCAGTGCTAAATTCCTTCACGTGGAAGTTTCAATAAATAATATATTACACATCAAAGAAGATAAGCTTTAATTTTAATACTTCAAGCTCTCTATTAATTGGACATTATGAAATATTGTGACAATAAAAAAAATTAAAAATTACGTTTTTCTTGGGACTGAAAATTTCCACACATTTGCTTTTCCCGCGCAGAAGGTCACTGCGCAACTGTAATTCCCAAACTCATTGTTTTTCATTTTATTCGTATTAGGCGGGTTTTGTATTTTTCGCTCATTGGTCAGATTTCAGCAAATGTATGGAATAAAAAGAAGCAAATTTGTGGAAGAGAAAATAAGTGAAAAGCAAATGTGCGAAAATTGAGTGTATTGTGAAATAAAGTATGTAAGGAAAAACATGAACATTTATATTTTTATAATAATTACAGGAAACCTTCCTCATAAACACAAAATAGTGATAGCAGGTAATCATGAATTAAGTTTTGATCCAACATTTACACATCCATTTTCAACGCAAACCACGGGCGATAGACATAAGCATACAGGAACTAGTATTTTGGATGAAATACCAACTTTAGGTATGTCCAAGGACACTTTAGCTGAAGCTATTCAGACATCTAATGTTAAGGACTATTTAACAAATTGCACATACTTGGAGGATCAAGAACTAATTCTTTATGGAATTAAAATATATGGAACACCGTGGTAATTTACTACAGTTATTATTTTACTTCATTAACATCACTTATTTATTTCTTTTTGTACGATGTTAGAGTAGGAATTTTAGAACAAAAATATGACAAAATATGGAATAATTCATATTCATTTTTCGAAGGCAACCAGAATTTTGCAAATGGGCTTTTAATGTACCACGAGGTGCTCCATGTCTTTCCAAATGGAATATGATTCCTTCTGATACGGATATTTTAATAACGCACACACCACCTGTTGGCCATGGAGATTTATGCTGCAGTGGTGTACGAGCAGGTTGCGTTGAACTTCTTGCAACTGTTCAAAATCGTGTAAAACCAAAATATCACGTTTTTGGGCATATTCATGAAGGTAATCATATGCATGAGATTAGTTTGTTCTTCTACTAGTATCCAATGAATTTATTTTAATACTTAAACTATAACGCACAGAAAATATTACTGCAATATACTTGTACTATGTATGCTTATGATTATAAAGCATATGTTTGTGATACACCATTTTAGGTTACGGTATATCTTCAGATGGTAAAATCATCTACATAAATGCCTCAACGTGTGATCTGAACTACTTACCAAGTAATCCACCAATAGTTTTTGACATCACTTTACCAGAAGGGATGAAAAAGGTGTAAAGTGCAACATGCCTCTCATTTAATTCATTTCAATTACACACCTTCAAATTATTATTTTTATTTCTAGTTAATTTTATACTTTTTCAAAAAGTAAAAATGTTTAAATTCTGTGATCTCTTGCGAAACATTTAGTTAGGTAGAAAAAAAGAAAGAATAGTTAAAAAAATAAATAAATTTTAATTAGTAACTATTGATCTCATTCTAGAAGATTTGTAAAAATTATTAATATTTTATACTGAATCATATGTATTCATCTAACTTATTCTGTAGGTAGTAAATCACGAAAACTTAGATTTTTTTATAAAATATATTTTTCAAGCGTCCATGTCTTTGCATGTATGTACTTAACATAGACTCTTTTAAAAATTAAAAAAAAAGTGTACATATATAACATCGATCATACATATTATGTGTTAACAAAATGAAGTGACTTAAAAAATTTACAAAAAAAGAAAAGAGTGTAACTATTACTGGTATAACATAACAGTACAATATTTGATACGAAAATTTACATTGATTGCGAAATATGAACATCTTAGATCTGAATTATTAGCTTGTTCTTTGTATATACATAAGCAAAAATGTTGTAAGCAACTTCAAATGCTTAAAATGTTCATATTTTTGTCTGTATAACAAAAATAAAACTGTAGTATTTAAATTCTCTTTTTTTCAAAGATGTGTAAAAGTGTACTGAATTATTGTAGACAATGATTGTTGCGTAAGCTACAAAAAAGGGACGACAAAAAGTGTTTGTTCAGGCAAGTTGAAGTATAAATGTATATATTATTCTATAATGTTTTTTTTTATTATTTACGATATTATATGATTAATACGGCACGTTCGAGAAAAGATACGACACAGACTCGCCATTGTGTGTCCTCCTAACGGCCTCCGCAAACATCATTGAAACGTCGATACACTGTAAATGAGAAAAATTGGTTAGAAAACAAATTAACTATACAGTTTACTTCAAAATTTTTGTAATAATTAAAACAAAAGATTAATGTATGTAGAAAAATGTTTATAAATAGTTTCTGGTTTAAAAAACATAAAAAATATTGTTTGTTGAAATGAAATAAGTTAATTAGAACTGATTTAATATAGATGCTTCTTCTCTTTGTTGTACATTTTGTAATGTCACAAAATTTGTATAATATTTTTTATTATACTTTTTCAATAGTAAAGAAAGAGTTAGAAAATAAATTTAAAAAAAATTATACTTGAATGTATTAATTTCCACATTAACAATTAAGAAATATAAATAACAATTAAATAACCAGCAAGGAAGTAAAAAAAAGTATAATAGTAGTAAACATATATTTCTAGTTCATTTAATTTGTTACTTCCTCCCTGGATGCCAGCTGCATGTGAATAGTTCTTCACTTATAACTGCAGCTATTCCTTTTTGTTATCTAAAGGGGTGACGAATTATATGGACTTGGAGCACAATGGAAAGTTGGCAAATAAAAAAAGGAGCTCCTATACACCCTTAAATATGGGTAGATATGAATTTTTTGTCCTTGGTTCTAGGAATAATGATAAATTATGAGAAAGCAATTCATTTAAAAAGTTTTACCTGAATTTTAGAGCAGTCTTTCATGTGACCATCTTGTGGTATGGTATTTGTTACAACAACAGCTTCGAAGCAAGCGTTGTTAATCCTACTTATAGCTGGGCCACTGAAGATTCCATGAGTCAAAATAGCATAAACTTTTGTAGCACCGGCTTCGAGTAATTTTTCAGCAGCATGGCAAATTGTGCCACATGTGTCAGCCATGTCGTCAACTAGGATCGCTACTCTGTCCTTTACATCACCTACAAGTACCATGCTCGCGACTTCGTTTGCTTTCTTCCTTTCTTTGTGAATGAGGGCAAACTCTACATTTAATCTGTCCGCAATTGAGGTTACTCTGCAAAAACATTTACAAATTAACACCAGTTCAAAACAAAGGAGAAAAATAATTAATGATGTACTAATGATCAACACATGAAAGTTAAATTCAATTAATAATATACAAAAAAAAACTCGTGCATTACTTGAGAAATTGATATTTATTAATTACTTTGCGTTTATTAATTAATCAACTTATTTTAGTTTTTACACGACTTTTAATACTCCACAAATGATCTTGATTTAATTATTATTCTTAATTTTTATAGTACCAAAGGTTGTGAATAAAATTATACTCTCTTACAAGTTACAATTATTACGCCAGATCAATCTGAATCTTCAGTTCCGATATGAATAAGGATTTATTTTGTTTAATTATTTAGTAAATAATTAAATGGAAATTAATATCTGAATTATACCTTTTAGCACCACCAGCATCTGGTGACACAATTATACTGTTACGCCATTCAGTGATATTTTCACGTATCCATTTAAGAACCGCGGGTTCTGCAAATAAGTTGTCCACTGGTATGTCAAAAAATCCTTGGATTTGGCTAGCGTGAAGGTCCATTGTTATAATATGGTCAGCTCCAGCGACAGATAACATATTCGCCACCAATTTTGCCGAAATAGGAGCGCGACTCTGTAAAAGACAAGAACTTATTGAAACGACTGTCGTACTAATGAGTGAGACGCGATAAGCGTTTCGCGAGTCCCGAAGTTCCATTTGCAACAAGGAATTTGCCCTGCAATGTCAAAAACTATTAATCTGCTCAGTTACGAACGAAGTGTTCATCCCGTTTTTCTTTACTTTTTATTCGTATTCATTATTAATCATTTATTAAAAGTCTTTGAGGGACAAAATATGAATACAATTGTTAAAAAATCCTGGACGAGATTGTTATGTTGGAGGATATCAAAATTAAAACGACAAATCGCAAAAGAAAAAGTAGGATACAAAATGTAAAACGTAATGTTGCAAATGCACCCCAATTAGACTCAACTGTTGTGAGCAAAGCTGAACTATGTCTACATTAGTAGTTGCCATTAGACAATGCATATCAATAGACACTTATGCCATAAACAATAATACAATCCATCAAAACTCTCTGAAAGAAGACATTTCAGTATGTTATAATGAAATGCTACAGTAATTTCGTCCAAGTTACAAAACAATTTCCTTTCAACAAACAATATTACATTTAACTGTACCGCCTTACTGTAACTTCTTACCTTGGTTTATTATCATTATTCTATTATAATTAATTCGATCGAACGAAACATTAAAATCAACACTATGCATCTAAATTGCACGTTTGTTCACTAAACACAGACCTGAAACAATTTACCTTTACAACGATTACATTATAAGATTATAATTGTAAACTGTATTAATAATCCACGAGCCTCGGTGTACTTTTTTAATCATTTTTTCTCATAATCTCTTTTCTAACTTTTGTAACAATCTTTTTCTTGATTATTAATAACTGAAACAGTTACTCCTCTTATAGGCGACTTAATAAGCCATCCATTGAAATGCATTGTACTTTGCAACAAGTTAATAAACATGAAAATAAAATAAAAGTTTTATTACTAATAAAAAGATGAAATAAAACAAAAACAATGTCAACAAAAAAAGAAAAAAAAAAAAGATTAGCGACACAGATAAGTCAAAGCTTGGCGTTGATTATAGTTATCGACATGGTCCAATATTAGAGGCTCTTCCATTAAATTTTATATGTAGGGAAATGGGGTAGGGTTAGTGTGAGACACATGACACGTTAGTACCCAAATATCGAAACGCACATGTGTACCCCAAAGACGGTGCCTGCAATCATATTAATATTTTGCCCTCTCATTCTCAAAAGTCGAGTAGTTTTCAACCGAATACTCCAAAATTCCGTAAGGGTACGTTGTTGCGCTATTTTAGGCGAGTGCTCAGAAAGGGTTATTGAGAGTGAAAAATAATAAAACAAAAAGGGATAAGAGAAATTGTGATAAGTCAATTGTTAGTCCTACTCAATCGTTTTGTCTAATGTCTGCTAATTGGCTTAAATAAAAGGCCAAATCCATTCATATGGAAATGTCAACGTTGTTGATAACTCGATGGAAAATTGTTGCTGATAAAATTACAAAATAACATGTTTTGCTGCTTTTACTGCTGACTATAATTAAAATTATTTATAATGACACATTAATTGCGAATGAATGAGAATGAACGTTGTTATAACCCTAGGAAAAAACATGTCAATACACAATCCATGCGATAAATTGCAGATAAACTGAAATTTAATTACAATACAGCTACAAGTTTTCGTAATGCATGATAAGAGCTTGATGATAGCGCCCACTGAGCGGCAATAATGTTACACCAGATTCAACTGATTATAAATGGAGCTCGCATTCCGCAGAATAACACTTGTCTGGCGAAAAGTTGAAAGTTAAATTTAATAGCAACGTCAATATTGCTCCTACGTGGTTTGTTTTTGTTTCTAAATTAGCAGACATTTCACACGGCTAGGCTTAATTCAATTAGATAGAGAAGAAGAAGTACGAAAAACAATTCATAGAAAAAGAAAAGATATTAGGAATTCTAAGTGCATCCTTTGATAGACGGTGGGAGTTGGAAAAACGAATGAATTAATATATTGATTCAGTAATTTATTTGAAATATTTTCCAGGATGGTAATTTGTTTGTTACAAATTGTACATATCTCAGGTATAGACGGAAAAAGCAATAATCTGTATATACTATAAAGTAAAATTTTACTTTACATTGCATCAATTCATACCAACAATGCACGTATAGAAGATGACTAGTTTTATGTAAATTTATCATATTTATTATCATTAAAGTGTTTTACTTTTATTAGATATTAAAAAACAAAAAATCTTAACAAAAAGGTTTGTTGCTAAAATGAAAAAAGAGTTCCGTTTCAACTTTATTATCGTCATTTGAAGCATCATTTTCAAATTTATGAAATAATGGTACCAACTAAAAGCCGGAATAATTGAATAACAGTTTTTATTCTTTAATAAATTCTCAATCCCACTCGATCCATTAAAGGACGTTTACAATAAATCTGGTGACTAACAATCGCATAGTCCAAAAAAATAACAAATAAATTAACATAATAACAAGTTAAAGGATGGAAATAATAAAAACAAAAGAATAAAATTCGAATTGCAAGGGATTTCACTCGGTAGGTGCAGTTGTGGCTGCGCACGTTATACTCACTGTCGACAGGTCGGGCACAAGGTCCTGAAACCATCCAACCAATTTGAGCAAACTCTTTTTTTCTCATCGTTATCTTTTCATTGCGCCAAAAAAATATATATAATACACATAAACAAACAAAAAATGGACCAAATGTTTTCATCATGCGTTTCGCAATAAAAGCCACGTTTTTTCTTTCTTTTTTTTTGTGCATTTCCCAGACGATAAGTGCGCTGCCTAGTGGGAGGGTGGGGTAGGGGGGGGGATGGATACCCCACGCGTTGCGAGACACCCCGCGACGATTTAGTAGTGTGAGTGTTTACGCGATAACTGATAACCTAAACGGTCATCGTTGAATTTGCGAAACCGTGTCGTAATGATCGAACGACAATGACGGATTATCTATGGAGAGAGAAAAGCGATGTGACTAATGCCAACATTGAGAGAACCACCACGTTCCCTCCACCGGAATGTTTCCACTGTTTCTGTTTTGGCGCACGCAGAAAAATGTGGATCGTTGCAATGATAATGAGGTGCTTTCAATCGCCGTTGCAAATTTAAGAGCGGCATTGATTAACCCATTGGTCTTCCATGGAAAATGATCGCTTACTTCGTTGATCGCTTAGTTTCATTTGTACTTCCCTGGTTGGAAAATTTCAAATTAGTGCACAGAAGTATACGGTCAAATATTCTGCATAAAACAATATTGCATTGGAACAATAACTTTATATGATGTATCAAAGGGAATAGTGTCCAACGGTATCAGCTTTTATTCTTTACTTAATTGATTCAAGATTTGAGATATATATCTGTATAGTAGATTAGAGCTACTTTAAAAGTTGTTACACTTTGGAACTTGTTAATTTTCCTATTTTACAAGATCTTTTTTTCTAAATTAATAATTATCTGATATTGACTGGTGTACACTTTTCCTCTACTGCAGTTACTTTCACGTGTAACTGTTACCAAACAAAACCGCCTTAATGACAATTACAAAGAAGAACAAAAAGAAGACCATTGAAAGGTCAAAGATTAAAAAAAAAAAAAAAAAACTCCAAAAATGATATCCCATGGGTTATGACGTTGAGACAGGCGAGCAATTATGGATGATTCCCCGGTGTGAGGAATCCCATTTTTCTGCGTGCACGGATGCAAAACTGTTCCCAATAAATACAAACCCCCGATCGAGGCTAATCTCATTTTTAAATGCTAAAATAAAAGGCACCATGAGTTACCCTGAACTTCCACTCGTTCGACCTCATGATAAAACGACTCTTCAAATCTGACTTGTCCCCACCGTCACCACCCTACGAAGATAGGAATAGTTTAAAACATAAAGTCGCATCAGTTTGTCATCACGTCCGAAATCCAACTTAACATCGGAAATATGAGTTGACCTTCGGAACGGAACGGGAGGTAGGCTCGCTTTTTTCTCTAACAAAAACCGGCTTCACATAATGGCCAAATAATTTCGACGTGACGTCACACCTCTACGGACTCAAGCTCGTTAGTCGTCACGTTACATCACGAATGTTAAGCTTTAATTATTAAGCAACGTTCTATCTTGTAACGTTGACCACGCGTAATTAGAGATCTTGAAAAAGATCGTTTTAATTATCCTATTATGTGCAGTTTATAAGACTTGCTTATTCTTCCGTACCTGCAGCAAGAAAGATGTTTAATTTCTTTCCCTAGTTTTATGATTATTCTAGTAATTACTAGATATATATATATATATATATATAGATATAGAGAATTATAGATAAATAATAAATAGAATCTAGAAAAATTTGATTAATAAATAGAGTGGGAGATTCAAACTTCTGAGAAAAATATTTAAATTTCGTTACCTAATATTAGTTTTACGGTTGCATTTGAAAAACTTAGTCGTGGTAACAAGAATTTAGTAGTTGGACAAAATTTAATTAATGTTATAAAAAGATAAAGTTGTCATGACAAAAAAATGTACCCAGGCACAAATTCAACTACAAAGCGTAGTAAAAAAAGGATCTATTGTATATGAATAGTATATGATGTGTATGTATATTAGGATGATCAAAATAAATGTATCTCCACTGTATTCTATTACATGTAATAATACATGATAAACATAACTCTGATATTTTATTTTTTTTAGCAAAAACAAAAACAAATAAGCCAAATTAAGCAAAAACAAAATAAAAAGTTTTTCATTTGCACAGTTTGAAGGATAAAAATTTAAATATGTTTAAAGTAAATTCGTTGTTATTTAAAAAGAGTATATTTAAGTAAATTAAAAAACAAGTTAAAAAAATATATACACTGAGAAAAATGAAATAGTATATTTATCAATAAATTCTGGGATATTGAACCTATACGTACTCTGTAGGTGTAACTGTAATAATTTATGGAAAGACTAAGTATATGTAATGCATACAGTTCTATAAACATAGAATACTATACAATGTGTATAGAAAAAATTCCCAAAAATTATAAGTGATACACATACAAAGAACGTATAGGTTCAGTATTCCAGGATTTA
>JABFPN010007573.1:0-10164 GCA_022817305.1 Leptoteleia sp. ZL-2020
ATTTATTATAAGAATATGTCTATTTGAAAATACACATGCGTCGTTCAATTGTTATTGTCGTACTTTTTTCTTTCAGTCTATAAATAGAAATTATTCTTAATATAAATATATGCTTTGTAAGAATAATATATTCTTATTATAAATAGAATTTAGTTTTGTCCATATATTGAATGGAATCCCTATTTAATATAAGAAGATTCTATTACTCTTAAATAGACAGTTTTGTGAGTGCATAACTCGCAAAATATCAACTTTAGAGATATGCTCCAAAGGACGTAAATTACTTCCAACGATATCTGCGACCTGTGTCGTTAGCTTAGTTAGATTTTAATAAAATAAATGTCGGCGGTTATAACCCTTAAAAGTTGAACAAATTGGGTAAATCTATTTCTTTAAAATCTAACTAAATTAACGACACAGGCCCAGGACATCGTTGGAAGTAATTTGGTCCTTTGGAGCACCAACCTAAAGTTGATATTTTCAGAGTTATGGGCGAAAAGGTGCACTCCCAACTCTACCCCAACGCACTCCGAAGGATGTCTATAGGGAGACAATCGCTGCACTTCTAAATAATGTAATACACGTTTTCTGTATATTTTTGCGCTGGGTGACCGTTTTATAGTTATTTGCGAATAACTGCAATTTTTACCGTTAAAAAGAAATTTTCAGAAGTATTTAAAAGAATATTTATCTAAAATATTTCATTGTTCATCTCCAGAAATATTTCTGATATATTTCTGGAATACGCTTGGAATTCCCTAGTTGGGAATAAACTGTTTCCTACACACAGTCTCAGTAATTCGTCCATCCCTATACTTAAAAACAAAAAAATTATGAATTTTAAAAATTAAATTAGTTTTTAACATCGGTAAAACAATAAAATATTGAGAATGTCAACAACATTCCAATTTCAAAGCGTTTAGCGCCAAATTCCTACCAGTGAACTAGTCTCTATTTTTTGTCGCAAGCTCACTAGTACCAACATAAAAATTTTTCCACTAGGATATAGGGATTGACGAATCACTCAGACCGGGTATACGATCAGAGAGTGGAAAATGTTTTTGGCGCAAAAGTTTAAACCCTGGAAAATAATATGTTATTTTAAATTTTTATTTTACATCAAATAAACTTATTTAAAAACAAAATTCAGAAAAATATTAAAATTTTTTTTATAAAGTAGTTATAATACAAACGTGTACGATAAATTAAAAATTTATATTCAACAATTTGTAATAATAAACATAAATATATGGTCTTTTTCACTGTTTTATCACTCAGTTTGTTAATATCACGCAAACCAATAATAAAAATAATGCAATCTTTTTTCGCTGTGTAACTTTATAAAATTTTAGTAAATTTTTATTTTGTGAGCGACCTTGGACAGCGACACTGAATCGCGACACCAAATAGACAACGCATAAAATAAAAGCTTATTACAAATTCGTGGTTAGATCACTAACATTTTAAAAGTCACTGAAGTTTAAATCTTAATAGTTTTTTATTCAATGTACTAAAAATATTTTGCATTTAGAATTAATAAATTTACCCTATAAGCGAATAATATCCCAAGGACATTGAATGAATATAATTTAAAAAATAAAATAATATTTTTAGAATACTGTTTAATATTATTAGTATTAAATAATACTCCAGTAATGTGCTATGAATGTTGTATAGTCTGTCTAATAAGATTGTTTACTCGCAGTCGGTATAAAATCTAAGTCTAACTCTTTTCTCAAGTACAGATAATATCGACCTCCGCATGGCATTATAGTCACTTTGCCAGTTACGGTTCAAATTTTGACAGAAATCGCATTTTTCGAAAATGAATAAAACGCGTCGCATTTCGAGTCAGTGCTTTTACACTTATAAAAATATTCGTTTTTTGTGAAGAAAGCAAGATTCTTAATTAACAGTTGATTGAGCTGAAAAAGGTTTTCTTCCGCTCAAAGAAATAGACACTACTTCATTAATTGTAGTCATTTGTCAGAATAAACTAAATTCTTTAGTTTTAACCTGTACACTCTTATGACAAGGAAGTTTTTTCTTGAGCGCCATCTCAATCACTGTCCAGGTTGTATATATTCTTACTTTCAAATCTCTCAATGAAACTTTCAAGTCGTTAATATAGAGTCGAATCACCCCCGGCGTCTTTCATTTTCTGGCATCCTCGGAGCATACTTTCTACCAATTTTTCAGCATATTTCTTCGGGAGAAACCTCCAAATGCAACGAATTTCACTACACAGTTATTTGACGGCGAACGAAGGCCTTCCACGAAGTTTCCTCTTCATCAGGGACCACACGTTTTCGATGGGGTTTACATCTGGAGATTATGAAGGTCATTTTCGTTTCGATGTCATTTTCTTGTTGCAGAGCTTATTCCGAAGCTTCGGGTCATTGTTCTCTTGAAGTATCCAATCTTCTTTTTTTTTTTGTATACCAGTGTTGGGCAGATGGTTTCAAACATTTTTTGCAGATTTGGACCATTTTTCCAGCGTTTGAATTGTCAGTAAACAAAAAAAACTTACCAACACCGTGCACAGAGAAGCAACCCCAAACGTGCATCTTTACAGCGTATTTCGCGGTCCGCTGAACGAGTCCATTGGTGGCGGTAGACCAAGATTGTAGTACTACAGATCGTGCCGAAAACAAAGATTCATCGGTGAAGATTATGTTGCTCCAAAGCGATTCAAATTTTCTTTTGCCCAACTGAATCTTGCAGCAACGTGTTTTTCAATTATCAAAGGTTATTGCAACATACTACGATATTTTAAGCCATGCTCTCGAAGATACTTCCGGATAGTTTCGCATGAATTTTTGTCACTATTATGAATTATTTTTCATAATTTTATTCTACTGCTATTTTTGTATTAGATAGATTTTTTGATTTAAAAGAAGTTTTTTTGTCAAATTATAAGTTTTTGTTGTTAATTTGTTTTGATTAATATCTTAAACATTGATTTGTTCACTGAGAAAATTTCATGAGCTACTTTCAATTCCACAGTGAGCTTATGTATAATTGTTAAAGTGAAACGAATTGTGCTGAAAACAAGTGAAAATAATCGTTAAAATCAACTTCATCAAGTACTTGTTATAGTTTTTCTTCAACAAACCCCAATCAGCTCTGAAATCAAGACTCTTGGAGTTGATTCAATTATATATCAGTTGTTATATGTTCTTTGTGGAGTTGACTGAACTCCAGCAATATGACTTGACTGAAGAAATATCATACATTTGTTTAAAACTCAACATGGAGTTGTGCGTATTTAAGTTCACAATGGAGTTGACAGTAGCGAATTTCGTTTGATTCAAACCTCTTTTTTTCAGTGTTGAAATTAAAGAAATTACGAAAAAAAGTGTCGAGATTAAAAGGCCAATTTTAAATAAATCTGTATAATTTTAAAGGTTATTTGTCTGTAACAAAGTTTCATAAGATTTATTATTCCAAACACATGTTTCTTTCATCATATGATACACAAGTGTACTTAATTTTCATTCGTAACGTAATTTTAAAGGCGGAAATACTGGTGTTATCTCTCTCGCTCGCTACAAAATTCAGTAACCCCTTTAATCCACGCCTCGACCGTATGCGGGAAAGTTACAGAGGGTGGTTATGTCAAGCAAACATTTATATTCATTATGACTTAATGCCCACAACAGCGGCGAGATTTATCTGGGTCACTTATTTTGTATCCGAGACGGATTAACGACATAAATTTCTAATTAAGAACAGTTTAGACGTCGTCTATCGACGAAATAACGTAGTTACTATTACGCATCTTAATATTTTTTTTTAATAAATAAATTTATTTAATATGTATTATTGGAGGTTGAAATGAAAAAAGTATCTGACTTTTACTATACTAAATCTGACTTTTACTAACAGAACATCCTTCATCCCAAACTTGTTAAATTTAGTTCAAGTATTTATAATGCAATAGCTCCGCGCGTTCAATCAATACAGACTGAGCAACAATATGGGGTGTGTTGACATTTTTTAATGTGATTTTCAATTTTTCAAATTCTGAAATGGAACGCGGTGCAAGTTTTTTTGCAATGTTTGCTTTAAAGCGGAAACCGTATTTATTTGTTTGTTGTAACGATTCTTCGCGTGGAAACAAGTGTTACATTCCGGACAATTTTATTTATCCAGTGAATACTCTTTGATTCAATCACACGATCGGGCTGTTTTATATTACTCGCACACGGAAGCGCAAATTCATATTTAGTAATTGATTTGACGATAGAACAGGAGTGCAAGGAAGCATAACGAGTTTATGACCAAAGAAAAACGTCATGACAAATGTCGAATTAATGTACAATTGTGTACAAAATTAAAGAAATATGACTAATTAATAATCAAAATATAAATTAATATATTTTACCTTTTCCATTGATGCTATGCCAAATATATCTCGTTTTTATATATAAAATAAAATTTATTACATTTTCAATCCCAACATGATTCTACGAACAAATAAAGCAAAGCATAATATCTAGATGGCGCTGTTCCAAAAAAGGCGGGAAATTACGATTTCACGTTTCCCGTGGAAACCTGCGGGATGTCAGATCTTTCGAAATTTCACGCTTGTTCTCCGCTGTATTGTTCGCAACATTATTACAAATTTGTCGCCAAGTTTCGGGCATTGTTCGCCGGCGCGTTAAAATAGTCGGTCGAGGTTGCGACTAAAATATTGCGACAAGTTCGCGTGGTGCAAAAATGAAGTAACTCACGTGTTCTGAGACAAAAGCAAACGCCAACGACCACGAGGATGACTGCGAGCAGCGAAATCACGCTTGGTGCTAGCACATGGGCGTCGAGGTACAATGGTGTTTCGCTTGTTTCCTGCGGTGGTCCTTCCTGCATCCTAGTATTTCCGTTGGGAGTTAAAGTGCTGAAAAGGTATTCCGCCTGGGTTGAGCCCGCGTTGTTGTAAGCCGTGACTCTCAGCTCGTAACTGGTGCCACTTTCCAAATCTACGATGGGAAACCTTGATTGAGGTGGCACGTTATTCGATACTGAAACAAATTTGCAATACTCAAGGTATAAAATAAATCTTTACAACATAATTTCTGTAAATATTTACAACGTTTTTTAAAAGAATTCATCCACGGATATTGACGAATATACACAGTAAAAATCGTATCCATTCGATATTTTCGTAGGTCGACAAAATTTTTAAAACACGACTTAAAAGATGAAAGGTCCAAAGGCATGTTCAAAAAGTCATGCGAACTCGGGGATTCTTTTCACCATACAATAAAGGTACGATCCAAAATTGATTGCCAGTATTGAGTTAGTGAGACAAACATATATATTTCAGTAAGTTAATAGAAGATGCAATATACTTGCAGTCAATTTAGAATATGACACAAATTGTATTGATATATGGAAATTAATGCCAGTTAATAAAACAATTAAGGTGATGTTCAAGGTCTGCTATCACAGAGTTAGTGTCTTTTTAATTTAAAATAGTACTAATATTTATTTTATAAAATAATGACCAGACAGCCATTCTTTAGTACCGGGAGATTATTAATGCCTACATGAACATAATGATGGAAAAAGGCTGAAGAAAAGCGGTGTTAATTAGGATTTTTTACCGACATTTAGTATATTTAAAAAGAATTCACACCGCTTTTTGTTGTTTTCCTTCAGAACACATTATTATAATCTTTAATACTCACCCAACATTGTAGAATCGCTGCCTGGTCATTATATTACAAAATTATGATCCATTTTATTTTTATACTCAAAAACATCAAAGCCGATACTGCAGGGCCTGTGCTTGGAGCATCGCCTTCAAATATTTATTATCTATTGTTTTAAATATGTTGCATTTTATTGTACAAATTATAAATTTGAATAAATATCTGTTCAGTGGAAATAAACTGAATTATATATTTTATTAAATCATTGTCATAATAATAATTTTAGTTTCAACAATGAAATAAAAATTCAAAAAAGGAAATTAAATTTAAAATAATTAAGAAAAGGATAATTTATATTAATAAATCAATGGTACTGTTATAACTTAAATTTAAATTTTCTTTTCTTCAATTTTTATTTAATTGTTAAAACTAAAATTATTATTGTTGCAATGATTTAATGAAATATATAACTCAGTTTTTTCAACTGCAAAATTATTGTTTCCAATGTTTTAATTATAAATCCTATATTTTTTTCTCAGTGTAATGTATAAAATAAATTTTTGTTTTAATTGATTTGGACCCTGAAAAGGGCCGATTGATTTTTAGTCCTGTGAAGGACTGTTTTCCGATTTCTTCGTACGAGCACGATGGAAGTCAGGGATTTTGGGTCTCGTTGGCTTTCTCTTGACATACTGCTCAAGAATATCCATCTCATTATTGAGTTGTGGTTTGGACACAACTGATGAATAATCAAATTTTTTGCTCGCCATTTTCACGATCTCCTCACTAAGATCGGAGTCTATGGACGGAGGAGATGGCAATTGATTTTTAATTTGCTTTTTAATTTTAATCAGTTGGTGTTTATATGCCCGATTTTCGTGGCGAGCGTGGAGCGAAGCCGATCGAGAAGCCTTTGGAACTTCCATTGTAAATCTACGAAAAATCGAGTCTTAATTATGCATATAGCTTAAGCGCAGCTCTACTTATTATTAAGCCAGCCGCTGATTTCCTATTGCCGGAAGATTCGATGAATTTTATTTTTACAAACAATCTATTAAAACTTACTTGTACCCTTAATATCATAACAGGAAATACTAATTTCTGTAGAAATTCGTTTTTTTTTTAATTTTGCCGATTTATGTGAAATATGTACTATCTTTCAACTCACCTAAAAGCCAATCACCTGGATACCTTCTGTACTCCACAACAAAGTACAACAAAGGACAACCTCCATCCTGCCACGATGCTAATTCAAGCATCACCGAAGTCAGATTACTCCTGATGAGATACTGTTTAGCCGGCGCGACTGGCTTGTTACCCTTAGTTCGCGCATTCTCCACCTTACTGGCGCTACCACTGCCGATTCGGTTAAAGGCCGCTAAAGTGAATTGGTAGTTGGTCCCGCATTGTAGACCGTCTAACAGATGGCTTGTCAATCGTCGGTCTAACATAACCTCTTCCCACTCTGCGTATTCCCGTCGAAAGGCCAAAAGGAAACCTTTTATGGGGGCGCCACCAGTGTCGCCTTGTGTCCAACGCAGTTGTACGGCGTCATTTGTGGTGCCTGTTGCTAGCAGGGTCGGTGGTGACGGTGGAACTGTGTTCAAAGTTCGTCCATTACAAGCGTTGGGGTTGGGTTTTGTTAACGAAGGAATGGCGTGGTGGAAATGGGAGAAAAACATGTTCTGTTAACGGATTTATGTTTCACGGTATGGTCCGCAGAGGAACTATTATAAGTTACCAGAAGAAATACCGTGGAATATAATAAATCTTTTGTTGTTAAACATCTTAAAAGCCATTTATATAAAATATAGCTTTTTCCTCTATCAATTAAAATTGCGAGAAAAGTAATTATTTTTTAGATTGATTATTGAAGAATGACGTAAATAAATACTACAATTCAATAATTTTAATGGGAAATATTCTGTTGATGCCTTATTGAACGATCTAAAGATTTATAGTGCATAATATGTACGATATATGATAAGAATAATGATGTTTCATACCTTGCACAATTAGGGAATAGATAATCTCATCGGAGCCATAAGTATTCCTAGCGAGACACGAGTAATTCCCTTCATGGCTCCTTTGAACATTTTTCATAATGAGGCTGTTGTCCTGTGTAATATCGTACCTGTTTAAATCAAACATTTATATCGAATTTATATTAGAATTCTTGTATAAACAAATTTTATAAATGCTAAAAATATATTACTTAAATTTACCATTTGCACTTTACATCAGTGTGAAAAATATCGATATATATATATATTCATTAAAATTCGAATTAACAAACATCGATATATTTCGATATAACATCGAACGATGAATTGATACCAGCATAGTTGAATCGAGATATTATCATGATGTCGATATATTGAATATCGATATTTTAATTGCATATCGATGTATCAAATAATGAAACAAATAGTATTATTTAATGTTTAGATAATTTAAATAACGATTGACTATCTTTAATCAAATTGAATAAATAATCGATACACCGGTATTTGATCAGTGACTATAATATTTTCGCTATCAGTGCATGAAGTATAATTGATGTGAATATACATAGTTATTAAATAAATATACCTATGTTGTTTCTGAAGTTTTATCCCGCCAAGTCGCCATTCAACTGATGGTCGGGGAACCCCGACTGTAAGACAGGAAAAGTTTACGTCCACCTTCCACGGCACGACAGTGGGACGTCCGAACGAAATAATCGCAGCTGGAACTATTATCAACGTGCTGTATGAAATTCCTTATCGGACATAGAAAGCATTTGCTACATCGATCAAGTTTCCTCATACGATACTGTGCTATATATTTTCACCTATCTACGTGCCGCATTCCGCGCATAAAATTCGCGGTCGCAAACTAATACTGCGACCAAGTAATAAGGTCAAAATTGTAATTCATAAAATGGTTACGAAACTATTTTCGAATATATGTACTTCTTATTTTTAGAAAAAGGAGTCATTGTTTGATCAAAGTCATTTATACTAAATCGAAATCTCTTATATTTTTAAGATATTTTTTAGTATTGGTATATCAATAAGATTTATTAACCATAAATTAAGGCATAGCTGATTCATTTATGAGGTTCTTCACTCGAAGATGGAATGTGAATGCATTAAAAATGTTCAAAAAAAAGTTCATTTTACAATAACGTTCATCACCACGACATTCGTGGAAAATTTTAAAACATAAACTCAACGTTTCAAAAATTTCTTTGTATACTGCGAAAAACTGGATTTTAACCAATTTTATAATAGACCTGAGTAATGTATACTTGAATCAAGTATATATATTTTTTGAATTAATTTTATTTATTTAAGTTAAATTGATATTACATTTGCTTCAATAATAGATATGTAATTATATGAGTATTGGTTGCATTGATTCAAGTATTACTAAAATTATTGTAATAATTATTACAATAATTATAAATATTAATATTTAGTTTTAATTTCATCTTATAATTTTTTATGCATCAAAATAATTTGTTACCTTTTGATTGTGGTATTTTATTTTTTCAAAAATTTGATATGTAAATATACATATATAACGGAAGTGTAATCAGTAATTGCAATATTATAAAAATCATGAAAATAGTCTATTGACTCGAAGTAAATATTATAACTCATATATATAAATAATTAATTCAATTCATGTACTTGATTCAAGTATACAAACAGGAAATTAAAAGAAATATTTTTACACAGAGAGAAATATATACAGTACAACGCATGTTGTAATTTTTTAAATTCTTAGAAGCACTGTTCAGAAATTCGTTTGTATAATATTCAATTTTTGTCCAAAAATGCAAAGTGTGAAAATTTTCATCAATGATTTCATATATTCGTTGTAATTTCTCAAACGACATTTCTCTCCGTGTATTATTAAGCATACATATTTTACTTCTTATTACTTATCTTCGAATACACCCAACTAATTGTATTTCCAAAGTTAAGTATTTCTAAAGTTCAATCAAATTATTGATTATGGTATATTACATTTAAGTACTCTAAAAAAAGTCGTCTTCAGTAAAATGCAGCCTTAAATTGATTTGCGAATATATTCTATTTAATCCAAGTTATTTTCAGTGTATATTAACTTAAATATTAACGTTCAATTAAGATTTGATCCCAGTCTTTAAATGTTCAATTAACGTTAATATAAAGTAGAAGAGACGTTTATCCGGCCTGTTAAACATTAATTCCCCGACGACCGAGTCATTACTTGGTACACGGGAAAAAATAACGGCATAGGAATAACATTGCTAGACAATGTTGGCCATACGCTGTTGATCCTACATGGTGAACTAGTAACAATTATGCTGTGAATAGAGTGAACCGTGCTCTGTCGGTAAAACAGTCATATAATTTCGGTAAAACAAAAGAAGGCGCGTTGTTAGGCCAACGCAATACACCGTGTTGATCTTACATAGTTTGTCTATGTTGAATCAATGCCATTTTGCTGTGAACCCTATGGCGTATTTTTTCCCGTG